>JASCIT010000065.1:0-2500 GCA_036711955.1 Digitonthophagus gazella
ACCGCTTACGACGACAAGGTTCTCGTTACGTTGTCCGAATATAAAAAGAGGCAACGGCACGCGGTGTTCCCAAGCGGTCACCCATCCAAGTACTGACCGCGCCCGACTTTGCTTAACTTCGGTGATCGGACGAGAACCGGTGCTTTCAAAGTGGTATGGCCGTTGCCTACAGTTTATGCGTCTCCATAGAATGATAACAAGGGTCAGAGAGAGGCGGACTGAAATGTCCGCCCACTGAAGGGTTCCGTTTACGTTTCATACCGCGAGCGTCCCGGAAAGCGAGGGTCGAAGCGAACGTCGAGCGGTGTTCGGCGATCCGTCGGAAGGCTACATGCCAAAATTTGCCGGCCCTGCGCGCCGGAAATGTTCGAAAACCGCTCGGGGGGAGATTATCTATACCGCCCACTGAAGGGTTTTATGTACGTTCGGCGACCGCGAGCGACGACGAAGAAAGTTCAAATCCGGCATCGAGCGATATTCTTTGATTCCATCCTGACCGAGAAGTCGAAAATTCACCGACTAAATGTATCCGGCCAGTCCGCAGGCCGGCGGTAATCGAAACACAGCGGACCTACAGGCCGCCCACTGAAGGGTTTTGGGTACGTTCGGCGACCGCGAGCGACGGCGACGAAAGTTCAAATCCGGCATCGAGCGATATTCTTTGATTCCATCCTGACCGAGAAGTCGAAAATTCAACGACGAAAAGTAGCCGCCGCGTCCGCAGGCCGGCGGTAAGCGAAACACCGCGGACCTACAGGCCGCCCACTGAAGTGTTTTGGGTACGTTCGGCGACCGCGAGCGACGGCGACGAAAGTTCAAATCCGGCATCGAGCGATATTCTTGGATTCCTTCCTGACCGAGAAGTCGAAAATTCACCGACGAAAAGTAGCCGCCGCGTCCGCGGGCCGGCGGTAAGCGAAACACCGCGGACCTACAGGCCGCCCACTGAAGGGTTTTGGGTACGTTCGGCGACCGCGAGCGACGGCGAGGAAAGTTCAGATCAGGCATCGAGCGATATTCTTGGATTCCTTCCTGACCGAGAAGTCGAAAATTCACCGACGAAAAGTAGCCGCCGCGTCCGCGGGCCGGCGGTAAGCGAAACACCGCGGACCTACAGGCCGCCCACTGAAGGGTTTTGGGTACGTTCGGCGACCGCGAGCGACGGCGAGGAAAGTTCAAATCAGGCATCGAGCGATATTCTTGGATTCCTTCCTGACCGAGAAGTCGAAAATTCACCGACGAAAAGTAGCCGCCGCGTCCGCCGGCCGGCGGTAAGCGAAACACCGCGGACCTACAGGCCGCCCACTGAAGGGTTTTGGGTACGTTCGGCGACCGCGAGCGACGGCGAGGAAAGTTCAAATCCGGCATCGAGCGATATTCTTGGATTCCTTCTTAACCGAGAACTCGGAAATTCACCGACGAAAAGTAGCCGCCGCGTCCGCAGGCCGGCGCTAGCCGAAAATCCGCGGATCGGCAGGTCGCCCACGGAAGGGTTCGCCCGCGGAACGGTCCCGAACGACCGGCCGGCCTCGCCCGCCCGCCGTTCCGTCAGATTCGCGCGTCCCGACTCCGAACCCGGTTCGACCGAATTTTCGACAAAGTCACCATTTACACCCCGCCGGACCGGTTTTTAGGGGACCTCGCCGAGAATCCCGATAGGCTTTCCGACCCAACATTACTAAGACCGTAGGGCGACCGTGACATTACCTCGAACCATGGCCCGCAGATAATAGTAGGGCAGCAGTCGACCGCGAGGTCGGCTGGTGTCCGTCGGCTTGTAGCGATGTAAACGTATGGTGTCTATAACGTCCGTGAAAGAGTACTGTGGTGAGTGCTGCCTCTATTTTGTCGTTTTCACGGTTCCGGACCCGTACACGAAAGTTTGCATTTTTTAGCGGGATCCTTTCTCAATTCGCACCGCGATGTCCGAGAGCCATAATATAAGGATCGCTGCTAAGTCTCTCGCGCGCGCGTGAAATTCACAGCAAGCCTGCGGGGCAATCCGGACGTAAAATACTCCAGATGTCCCATTTGCCGGCAAATATAAGCGTTTACCGCTGGTCGGTTCTCCGACAACACAAAATTTGCAACAACTCCAAAGATTTATCCGAGCGAATATGCGTTCGACACAGATTTTTATAACCAAGACGCTTTCAATCTAGCGACGAATGTGTCCGAGAATATGTGAAAGCTGTTTACGGGCAAAAGTAAAGTCCGACAATTTTTTATTACCAGAGAGATATAATTTTTTTGAAACACGGACGATGAGGACGGATGAGGGCGGGCCATATCGAAAACGGGGAACACGCACCGAAAAGGGGTAGACGATGTGGCGGCGATTGTTGAGTAGTTCTCCTACGAAACCTTGTGCCGCCGCGCTCTCTCCTTAGTACCGTGCCGTCGTTGCTGCGCCAGTAGATCAGAGCCCGTTGTTCTTGTCGTTCTCAAAAATTATTATATAAAAAAAAGGCACGTTTGGTCGGCGCGCGTTCGCCGCGGT
>JASCIT010000065.1:5000-7500 GCA_036711955.1 Digitonthophagus gazella
GGTACGCGGCGGAGTTTCGACGTCGCCGATGTTGCTGGGAAGATGACCGAACTTGATCATTTAGAGGAAGTAAAAGTCGTAACAAGGTTTCCGTAGGTGAACCTGCGGAAGGATCATTAACGTAACGCGAACGCAAAAATAAAGTCGTCGCGTCGTTAAATATGTGTATCCGCTCTCGGAGCTGTGCGCTTTCGCCAACGAACCACCCGTCCGCGCCTGTGTTATATCACTTGTGGACGCGCTATAAACGCGAGTGCGTGACAAGAGAAGCCTCCCTTCGCGAAAGCGATGGGCGGAGGCGTCCGCCGGTTCGCGTAGCCGTTCTTAATCAAGTAGTAGACAGGTGTAGCTCGGGCAAGTAGTTGGCAGCAGTAGAGCGACCCCGGGAAAAGACAGCATAGAGTAAACGACACGCGTCGTGGTCGGCCGGGCGCATACATGGCAGACGTGTTCGCCGAGATGGCGTTACTCAGTCGCCGCCCGCCGACCGCCGCAATAGAGCGGCAAGCGCGGCCGCACACGTTCTCTTACGATAACGAAGGGAAGACGCAGCGGCGGTGATAGCCGATCGTTCGCCGGCGGCGAAGTGATCGCGTCGAACGAAATACGACGCGTCCTCGTCCGAGAGCGAACGTCGACCACCGACCGCGCGCACCCCTTCGGCGTTTGGCGTGTTGCGCCGTCGTCTTTGCCGCAGTCGTTATAAAACCAGGTCGAGAGAAAGGAGAGGACGAGCGGATATTACTAAGTAATAATACCGTTCGCTACCTTTCCGCGCTCCTCCCCGAGTATCACGCGCGCCTTTCGATGGCGCGGCTCGGTGTGCGGGCGGCGCGCTCTCGCCTTTTCGAACAGTTCTTTGGCTCGAATTACTCTTTTCAAAAAATAGCGTATATTATGTTTAGAGGAAGACGTTCTTCCGTCGCTAGACGACGGTATCTCGGCAGGCTAACTCCGGCGCTTCCGACCGACCGAACGATAGTCCGTCGGTCGAATACCGTGCGCTGAGGGTACGACAACGATATAACAAAAAACGTTCTTCGGGTACCTATCGTCGCGGAAGACCGTGGCGTCGCCAATGTCGACGCCCGACCGACGAACAGGAGAAGCGCGCCCGGAGCGCGAACTCCGACGGTGGTTAAATGATCTTCGCCCGAACGAAAACTTTGTTGTTGTTCAGTACACCTCGCACGACGACGACGGCGATGAAGTCGACGACGGAGGCCGAGCGAGTGCCGCCGAGAGCGCGTCACCGGGACATCCCGTTGTTAATCAACGGGCGGTAGAACGCGCGCGTCTCTTCGGCAGTCAGTCCGCTGCGAGAGAGATAGAGCAAAAACGCCTGTTGAAAGCGTTGCACGAACGAAACTAGCCAAAATCCGCCGCAGCACCGCGAGTGTGCTCGTGGCGTAGTTACGAATAAGTAACGTGATATAAAAGATTACCCTGAACGGTGGATCACTTGGCTCGTGGGTCGATGAAGAACGCAGCTAATTGCGCGTCAAATTGTGAACTGCAGGACACTTGAACATCGACACTTCGAACGCACATTGCGGTCTTCGGATACTGTTCCTGGACCACTCCTGGCTGAGGGTCGTTTCAATTTCCACGACTGCCGGGCGTGCTAAGGCGCCGTTAAACGGCGCTCGCCGTGGCAAGTATATGGCCGTTCGAGCGCCTCCAATGAGCCGATCGGGACGCCTTCGAATTTTCGTTGGCGTCGTTCTCGGACGGAGGAACGCGCGTCGGCTTAAATTACAGCCTGTGTACCGGTTGCGGCTGATATACCATCGCGCACTTGCGTTTAGCATTTGTCGCGAGCGTCAGTCCGTGACTCGACATCGGTCGACGTGTCAGAGATAGGTATATTTTTAGCGGATGAACGAGCTGGTCTTCGTGCTTATCGTACGCCTGAAGCGTGTCGCGCGCCTCCGGTACGTTTAACCACGTTTAAGGATTACGCCGCAATTAATCCCAAAATATATATGTTGTGGGAACGGGCGTTCGCCCTGTGGCTGCCGAGGACGGCGGCCGACGCAAGACGTCCTTAGAGTCGTCGTCGTCTCAGGTCGTTCTACGTCCTCTGGGTGTTAACAGCCGCGACGAACGTGTCTACGTTTGACAACTTATCGTCGTCTGACCGATAGATCGAGCGTCCGGGGCAGTAGTTTTTTATTATTATTTAAATGATAATATAAGACGAACCCGTTCGTCGTCCAAAGTGGCGACGACGGACCCGGCCGGCGGCGTGCCGCTTAAACCGGAGGCTTTTTACTACCATACATTTATAAGCAAGCGGGCGAGCAAGCAAGCGGAGCGCGCATTAGCCGTGCTCTCTGCTGCTGCCGTGCTGTGCTGTAAACGAAAACGCGACCTCAGAGCAGGTGAGGCTACCCGCTGAATTTAAGCATATTACTAAGCGGAGGAAAAGAAACTAACTAGGATTCCCTCAGTAGCGGCGAGCGAACAGGGAAGAGCCCAGCACCGAATCCCGCGGCCG
>JASCIT010000065.1:12500-15000 GCA_036711955.1 Digitonthophagus gazella
CCGTTGCCTACAGTTTATGCGTCTCCATAGAATGATAACAAGGGTCAGAGAGAGGCGGACTGAAATGTCCGCCCACTGAAGGGTTCCGTTTACGTTTCATACCGCGAGCGTCCCGGAAAGCGAGGGTCGAAGCGAACGTCGAGCGGTGTTCGGCGATCCGTCGGAAGGCTACATGCCAAAATTTGCCGGCCCTGCGCGCCAGAAATGTTCGAAAACCGCTCGGGGGGAGATTATCTATACCGCCCACTGAAGGGTTTTATGTACGTTCGGCGACCGCGAGCGACGACGAAGAAAGTTCAAATCCGGCATCGAGCGATATTCTTTGATTCCATCCTGACCGAGAAGTCGAAAATTCACCGACTAAATGTATCCGGCCAGTCCGCAGGCCGGCGGTAATCGAAACACAGCGGACCTACAGGCCGCCCACTGAAGTGTTTTGGGTACGTTCGGCGACCGCGAGCGACGGCGACGAAAGTTCAAATCCGGCATCGAGCGATATTCTTGGATTCCTTCCTGACCGAGAAGTCGAAAATTCACCGACGAAAAGTAGCCGCCGCGTCCGCGGGCCGGCGGTAAGCGAAACACCGCGGACCTACAGGCCGCCCACTGAAGGGTTTTGGGTACGTTCGGCGACCGCGAGCGACGGCGAGGAAAGTTCAGATCAGGCATCGAGCGATATTCTTGGATTCCTTCCTGACCGAGAAGTCGAAAATTCACCGACGAAAAGTAGCCGCCGCGTCCGCGGGCCGGCGGTAAGCGAAACACCGCGGACCTACAGGCCGCCCACTGAAGGGTTTTGGGTACGTTCGGCGACCGCGAGCGACGGCGAGGAAAGTTCAAATCAGGCATCGAGCGATATTCTTGGATTCCTTCCTGACCGAGAAGTCGAAAATTCACCGACGAAAAGTAGCCGCCGCGTCCGCCGGCCGGCGGTAAGCGAAACACCGCGGACCTACAGGCCGCCCACTGAAGGGTTTTGGGTACGTTCGGCGACCGCGAGCGACGGCGAGGAAAGTTCAAATCCGGCATCGAGCGATATTCTTGGATTCCTTCTTAACCGAGAACTCGGAAATTCACCGACGAAAAGTAGCCGCCGCGTCCGCAGGCCGGCGCTAGCCGAAAATCCGCGGATCGGCAGGTCGCCCACGGAAGGGTTCGCCCGCGGAACGGTCCCGAACGACCGGCCGGCCTCGCCCGCCCGCCGTTCCGTCAGATTCGCGCGTCCCGACTCCGAACCCGGTTCGACCGAATTTTCGACAAAGTCACCATTTACACCCCGCCGGACCGGTTTTTAGGGGACCTCGCCGAGAATCCCGATAGGCTTTCCGACCCAACATTACTAAGACCGTAGGGCGACCGTGACATTACCTCGAACCATGGCCCGCAGATAATAGTAGGGCAGCAGTCGACCGCGAGGTCGGCTGGTGTCCGTCGGCTTGTAGCGATGTAAACGTATGGTGTCTATAACGTCCGTGAAAGAGTACTGTGGTGAGTGCTGCCTCTATTTTGTCGTTTTCACGGTTCCGGACCCGTACACGAAAGTTTGCATTTTTTAGCGGGATCCTTTCTCAATTCGCACCGCGATGTCCGAGAGCCATAATATAAGGATCGCTGCTAAGTCTCTCGCGCGCGCGTGAAATTCACAGCAAGCCTGCGGGGCAATCCGGACGTAAAATACTCCAGATGTCCCATTTGCCGGCAAATATAAGCGTTTACCGCTGGTCGGTTCTCCGACAACACAAAATTTGCAACAACTCCAAAGATTTATCCGAGCGAATATGCGTTCGACACAGATTTTTATAACCAAGACGCTTTCAATCTAGCGACGAATGTGTCCGAGAATATGTGAAAGCTGTTTACGGGCAAAAGTAAAGTCCGACAATTTTTTATTACCAGAGAGATATAATTTTTTTGAAACACGGACGATGAGGACGGATGAGGGCGGGCCATATCGAAAACGGGGAACACGCACCGAAAAGGGGTAGACGATGTGGCGGCGATTGTTGAGTAGTTCTCCTACGAAACCTTGTGCCGCCGCGCTCTCTCCTTAGTACCGTGCCGTCGTTGCTGCGCCAGTAGATCAGAGCCCGTTGTTCTTGTCGTTCTCAAAAATTATTATATAAAAAAAAGGCACGTTTGGTCGGCGCGCGTTCGCCGCGGTCGACTGTGCCGAGCGTCCAGCGAACGGGATCATTTATTAGTTCGACCGTCGGGCGCCGTCGTCCCAGTTTCGTCGTCGTCTCGACGTAGGGTGCGTTGCGATAAATGATCGTCCCTCCGCACAATCATACGACCGCCAATAAACGAAAACCAATAATCCCCGTCCAGCCACAACCGCACCTGCCGCGCAATGGTCTTCGAAGTGCGTCGCGCCCGTAACTAAGCGTTCTCTCGACTTTTTTTCGCAAAGAGGAGAGCATGAACGCGCGGGCGCGGTATTAGCGCACGGTCGACCGAAACACGGAGCACCAGATATAATATATCACGTATATTATAGAGA
>JASCIT010000065.1:17500-20000 GCA_036711955.1 Digitonthophagus gazella
ACAGGTGTAGCTCGGGCAAGTAGTTGGCAGCAGTAGAGCGACCCCGGGAAAAGACAGCATAGAGTAAACGACACGCGTCGTGGTAGGCCGGGCGCATACATGGCAGACGTGTTCGCCGAGATGGCGTTACTCAGTCGCCGCCCGCCGACCGCCGCAATAGAGCGGCAAGCGCGGCCGCACACGTTCTCTTACGATAACGAAGGGAAGACGCAGCGGCGGTGATAGCCGATCGTTCGCCGGCGGCGAAGTGATCGCGTCGAACGAAATACGACGCGTCCTCGTCCGAGAGCGAACGTCGACCACCGACCGCGCGCACCCCTTCGGCGTTTGGCGTGTTGCGCCGTCGTCTTTGCCGCAGTCGTTATAAAACCAGGTCGAGAGAAAGGAGAGGACGAGCGGATATTACTAAGTAATAATACCGTTCGCTACCTTTCCGCGCTCCTCCCCGAGTATCACGCGCGCCTTTCGATGGCGCGGCTCGGTGTGCGGGCGGCGCGCTCTCGCCTTTTCGAACAGTTCTTTGGCTCGAATTACTCTTTTCAAAAAATAGCGTATATTATGTTTAGAGGAAGACGTTCTTCCGTCGCTAGACGACGGTATCTCGGCAGGCTAACTCCGGCGCTTCCGACCGACCGAACGATAGTCCGTCGGTCGAATACCGTGCGCTGAGGGTACGACAACGATATAACAAAAAACGTTCTTCGGGTACCTATCGTCGCGGAAGACCGTGGCGTCGCCAATGTCGACGCCCGACCGACGAACAGGAGAAGCGCGCCCGGAGCGCGAACTCCGACGGTGGTTAAATGATCTTCGCCCGAACGAAAACTTTGTTGTTGTTCAGTACACCTCGCACGACGACGACGGCGATGAAGTCGACGACGGAGGCCGAGCGAGTGCCGCCGAGAGCGCGTCACCGGGACATCCCGTTGTTAATCAACGGGCGGTAGAACGCGCGCGTCTCTTCGGCAGTCAGTCCGCTGCGAGAGAGATAGAGCAAAAACGCCTGTTGAAAGCGTTGCACGAACGAAACTAGCCAAAATCCGCCGCAGCACCGCGAGTGTGCTCGTGGCGTAGTTACGAATAAGTAACGTGATATAAAAGATTACCCTGAACGGTGGATCACTTGGCTCGTGGGTCGATGAAGAACGCAGCTAATTGCGCGTCAAATTGTGAACTGCAGGACACTTGAACATCGACACTTCGAACGCACATTGCGGTCTTCGGATACTGTTCCTGGACCACTCCTGGCTGAGGGTCGTTTCAATTTCCACGACTGCCGGGCGTGCTAAGGCGCCGTTAAACGGCGCTCGCCGTGGCAAGTATATGGCCGTTCGAGCGCCTCCAATGAGCCGATCGGGACGCCTTCGAATTTTCGTTGGCGTCGTTCTCGGACGGAGGAACGCGCGTCGGCTTAAATTACAGCCTGTGTACCGGTTGCGGCTGATATACCATCGCGCACTTGCGTTTAGCATTTGTCGCGAGCGTCAGTCCGTGACTCGACATCGGTCGACGTGTCAGAGATAGGTATATTTTTAGCGGATGAACGAGCTGGTCTTCGTGCTTATCGTACGCCTGAAGCGTGTCGCGCGCCTCCGGTACGTTTAACCACGTTTAAGGATTACGCCGCAATTAATCCCAAAATATATATGTTGTGGGAACGGGCGTTCGCCCTGTGGCTGCCGAGGACGGCGGCCGACGCAAGACGTCCTTAGAGTCGTCGTCGTCTCAGGTCGTTCTACGTCCTCTGGGTGTTAACAGCCGCGACGAACGTGTCTACGTTTGACAACTTATCGTCGTCTGACCGATAGATCGAGCGTCCGGGGCAGTAGTTTTTTATTATTATTTAAATGATAATATAAGACGAACCCGTTCGTCGTCCAAAGTGGCGACGACGGACCCGGCCGGCGGCGTGCCGCTTAAACCGGAGGCTTTTTACTACCATACATTTATAAGCAAGCGGGCGAGCAAGCAAGCGGAGCGCGCATTAGCCGTGCTCTCTGCTGCTGCCGTGCTGTGCTGTAAACGAAAACGCGACCTCAGAGCAGGTGAGGCTACCCGCTGAATTTAAGCATATTACTAAGCGGAGGAAAAGAAACTAACTAGGATTCCCTCAGTAGCGGCGAGCGAACAGGGAAGAGCCCAGCACCGAATCCCGCGGCCGGAAACGGACGCCGGGAAATGTGGTGTTAGGGAGGATCCGCTATCCCGAGATCGCACGGCGAGCCCAAGTCCTTCTTGAACGGGGCCACTTACCCAGAGAGGGTGCCAGGCCCGTAGAGGCGGCCGTCGGTAGCGGGAGGATCTCTCCTCAGAGTCGGGTTGCTTGAGAGTGCAGCCCTAAGTGGGTGGTAAACTCCATCTAAGGCTAAATATGACCACGAGACCGATAGCGAACAAGTACCGTGAGGGAAAGTTGAAAAGAACTTTGAAGAGAGAGTTCAATAGTACGTGAAACCGTTCAGGGGTAAACCTGAGAAACCCGAAAGGTCGAAAGGGGAGA
>JASCIT010000065.1:25000-28237 GCA_036711955.1 Digitonthophagus gazella
GAGAAGTCGAAAATTCACCGACTAAATGTATCCGGCCAGTCCGCAGGCCGGCGGTAATCGAAACACAGCGGACCTACAGGCCGCCCACTGAAGGGTTTTGGGTACGTTCGGCGACCGCGAGCGACGGCGACGAAAGTTCAAATCCGGCATCGAGCGATATTCTTTGATTCCATCCTGACCGAGAAGTCGAAAATTCAACGACGAAAAGTAGCCGCCGCGTCCGCAGGCCGGCGGTAAGCGAAACACCGCGGACCTACAGGCCGCCCACTGAAGTGTTTTGGGTACGTTCGGCGACCGCGAGCGACGGCGACGAAAGTTCAAATCCGGCATCGAGCGATATTCTTGGATTCCTTCCTGACCGAGAAGTCGAAAATTCACCGACGAAAAGTAGCCGCCGCGTCCGCGGGCCGGCGGTAAGCGAAACACCGCGGACCTACAGGCCGCCCACTGAAGGGTTTTGGGTACGTTCGGCGACCGCGAGCGACGGCGAGGAAAGTTCAGATCAGGCATCGAGCGATATTCTTGGATTCCTTCCTGACCGAGAAGTCGAAAATTCACCGACGAAAAGTAGCCGCCGCGTCCGCGGGCCGGCGGTAAGCGAAACACCGCGGACCTACAGGCCGCCCACTGAAGGGTTTTGGGTACGTTCGGCGACCGCGAGCGACGGCGAGGAAAGTTCAAATCAGGCATCGAGCGATATTCTTGGATTCCTTCCTGACCGAGAAGTCGAAAATTCACCGACGAAAAGTAGCCGCCGCGTCCGCCGGCCGGCGGTAAGCGAAACACCGCGGACCTACAGGCCGCCCACTGAAGGGTTTTGGGTACGTTCGGCGACCGCGAGCGACGGCGAGGAAAGTTCAAATCCGGCATCGAGCGATATTCTTGGATTCCTTCTTAACCGAGAACTCGGAAATTCACCGACGAAAAGTAGCCGCCGCGTCCGCAGGCCGGCGCTAGCCGAAAATCCGCGGATCGGCAGGTCGCCCACGGAAGGGTTCGCCCGCGGAACGGTCCCGAACGACCGGCCGGCCTCGCCCGCCCGCCGTTCCGTCAGATTCGCGCGTCCCGACTCCGAACCCGGTTCGACCGAATTTTCGACAAAGTCACCATTTACACCCCGCCGGACCGGTTTTTAGGGGACCTCGCCGAGAATCCCGATAGGCTTTCCGACCCAACATTACTAAGACCGTAGGGCGACCGTGACATTACCTCGAACCATGGCCCGCAGATAATAGTAGGGCAGCAGTCGACCGCGAGGTCGGCTGGTGTCCGTCGGCTTGTAGCGATGTAAACGTATGGTGTCTATAACGTCCGTGAAAGAGTACTGTGGTGAGTGCTGCCTCTATTTTGTCGTTTTCACGGTTCCGGACCCGTACACGAAAGTTTGCATTTTTTAGCGGGATCCTTTCTCAATTCGCACCGCGATGTCCGAGAGCCATAATATAAGGATCGCTGCTAAGTCTCTCGCGCGCGCGTGAAATTCACAGCAAGCCTGCGGGGCAATCCGGACGTAAAATACTCCAGATGTCCCATTTGCCGGCAAATATAAGCGTTTACCGCTGGTCGGTTCTCCGACAACACAAAATTTGCAACAACTCCAAAGATTTATCCGAGCGAATATGCGTTCGACACAGATTTTTATAACCAAGACGCTTTCAATCTAGCGACGAATGTGTCCGAGAATATGTGAAAGCTGTTTACGGGCAAAAGTAAAGTCCGACAATTTTTTATTACCAGAGAGATATAATTTTTTTGAAACACGGACGATGAGGACGGATGAGGGCGGGCCATATCGAAAACGAGGAACACGCACCGAAAAGGGGTAGACGATGTGGCGGCGATTGTTGAGTAGTTCTCCTACGAAACCTTGTGCCGCCGCGCTCTCTCCTTAGTACCGTGCCGTCGTTGCTGCGCCAGTAGATCAGAGCCCGTTGTTCTTGTCGTTCTCAAAAATTATTATATAAAAAAAAGGCACGTTTGGTCGGCGCGCGTTCGCCGCGGTCGACTGTGCCGAGCGTCCAGCGAACGGGATCATTTATTAGTTCGACCGTCGGGCGCCGTCGTCCCAGTTTCGTCGTCGTCTCGACGTAGGGTGCGTTGCGATAAATGATCGTCCCTCCGCACAATCAGACGACCGCCAATAAACGAAAACCAATAATCCCCGTCCAGCCACAACCGCACCTGCCGCGCAATGGTCTTCGAAGTGCGTCGCGCCCGTAACTAAGCGTTCTCTCGACTTTTTTTCGCAAAGAGGAGAGCATGAACGCGCGGGCGCGGTATTAGCGCACGGTCGACCGAAACACGGAGCACCAGATATAATATATCACGTATATTATAGAGAGTACTCTGCGGCAGAGCGGGCGGGCGGGCGGTCGGTCGGTCGATGGGCGTTTTCGATGAGTGCGAGTCGTTTTGTGCGAATAATAAACGCAGGGACGTCTTTATCTCCTCCATCCGCCGTCAACGTCGAGAACGTACGAACGGACGAGAGGACGATGACGGAAAATCTCGCCGTGTTCGAACCGAGTTTGCTGCGGACGCTTGTTTGTCTGTTCGTCGTAGGGAGGCGGCCGTCGCCGCAGTCGCTGTCGAGAAGTGTCTGAAAGCCTCTTCTTCGTTTAACGACGAAGATCAACGGTTTTTGCTCTCGGCCGGCCGGCTGGCCGTCGTTCTCGATCCGAACGGCTAACAGCTCCCTGGTTGATCCTGCCAGTAGTCATATGCTTGTCTCAAAGATTAAGCCATGCATGTCTCAGTACAAGCCAAATTAAGGTGAAACCGCGAAAGGCTCATTAAATCAGTTATGGTTCCTTAGATCGTACCCACATTTACTTGGATAACTGTGGTAATTCTAGAGCTAATACATGCAAACAGAGCTCCGACCGGAGACGGAAGGAGCGCTTTTATTAGATCAAAACCAATCGGTGGCGGGTCAAACCGTTACCGTACACCTTGGTGACTCTGAATAACTTTTTGCTGATCGCACGGTCTCGCACCGGCGACGCATCTTTCAAATGTCTGCCTTATCAACTGTCGATGGTAGGTTCTGCGCCTACCATGGTTGTAACGGGTAACGGGGAATCAGGGTTCGATTCCGGAGAGGGAGCCTGAGAAACGGCTACCACATCCAAGGAAGGCAGCAGGCGCGCAAATTACCCACTCCCGGCACGGGGAGGTAGTGACGAAAAATAACGATACGGGACTCATCCGAGGCCCCGTAATCGGAATGAGTACACT
>JASCIT010000066.1:0-24221 GCA_036711955.1 Digitonthophagus gazella
GGGATCCGGCAATGGCTATCGATGCCCTCGTCGCTGAGCTCGAACTCAATACCGATCAAGTATGCATCTCTTCCCACGCTCTTGTCGCAGCATTAGCATAATCACCTAGTATTGATCCGTAATTGAAAGCACAAATCAGTGAACTACGATGGTTGGATTCAGGGGGGCAAAAGGGCATGCTTTTGTTGTGTGTTCTCCTGTGCGCATTTGTGTAGGAAGTACTCGGTGTGCAGAATATGTCAACGGCGGAGAAGCGACGCTCCTTCCCGACGGCGTTGGGATCGGCAGCGATGCATCACGCCGTCAGCCGACATCTGGCCGCCCATCACTCCACGCACAATGGCGCTTCTGCTGCACAACAGCAGCAGCGGCAAGGAGTACTGCACAATCAGCGAATTGTACCACAGCACGCCGCGCTCCAACATTACGCGGCACAGTCGAGCGGGTACGGTTTATGCCATGGTACGGGGGAGGGAGGCCAGTGAAAGGGGGTTGGGCGGAGGAGTGAAGTTTTGTGAGAAAGAGAGTGAGAGAGAGAGAGGGAAAGAGGGAGAGAGAGAAAGAGAGGGAGAGAGAGAAAGAGAGGGAGAGAGAGAAAGAGAGGGAGAGAAAGAGAGAAGGAGAGAGAGAGAGAGAGAGAAAAAAAAAGAGATGGGGAGAGGATGATCGACGTCTGCGTGATGATAAGCAAAGAGCTCCCCGCCTTTCAGCCGATATGCGCAGCCATCGATTCGTCAGCCGTCGACGTCGACGTCCAATCAGCAGCCGAAGCCGTACGCGTCATCGCACGCGTCGCACGCGCCACAACACGCGAGTGCGCCACATCTACAACACGAACAGACGCGTCCGGCAGCTGGCGGTTCGTCGTCTTCCATGCCGAATATCGTCGCCACGTTGACACATTTACCTGACATCGCTTCTTTGGGGGGGGGGGGGGGGAGGAGCTCTCCCTCGTACAAAAACGTGCGCGAGAGTGCGAAAGAGTGCACGCGTGCGAGAGAGCGCAGACATGCCTCCTTTCTGCGGGGGCGATGGCGGCGACAACGTGGACATGGCCACATTCTGCCCATTCGAGCGCCAATTATCGATCGGCAAAGTGCTGACAATGAGAGTGACGTGGCGGGGGCTCCCTTTGTAGGCTCGCGACGCCTTCCCCAACCGACGACGGCGGCACTCGACGAAGTCACGAATATGCTGGCTACGGTATCGGAAATGGGGTCGGATGCGAGGTTGCGTTCCAAATCGGGCACGACAGGAGGAGGAGGAGGAGGAGGTTCATCGCTCTCCACTTTTCATTACCTATTACATTTACATGCAAATCTGAGCGAATTCACCGAAAATAGAGCCGTTGGTTCACGAGTATTTTCTTGGCTCTTGTGCATCACCTTTGCAACTGCCATTGAATGAATAAAGTTCTCTGACGGGGGAGGGGTGAGTGGTAGATGGTGTGCCATTTGGAGCCATTTGGTGCCATTTCGCGTCATTTGGTGCCGTTCGGTGCCATTTGGTGCTATTCGGTGGCATTTTGGTGCCATTTGGTGTATGCCACACCACGCATCACCACCATCCATCCCTCCTTCACCTTTTCGTTCTCTTCCCCATTGTCAGAGTCTCCATCTCAGTTCGTACGTGTCCTAACTGCAGTAGACGTCATCGTGGTCGGATTGCGTGCTGACTGCCAGAAAGCCCCTCCTTCCCTCCCAAATTGAATGTTATCAACCTTCATTTCGATTTGATCCGCGCCACCGTTTTGCGAAGGGAGCGACGGCTGTAGCAGCACGCAATTAACCAACGACGACGGCGACTTCGTCAACCGTTAACGAATTCGGGTGTTTTGTTTTTTTCAGCGAATTCGCAGCCATTCGCGCAACCGCCACACCTGAATGCTCCGAACTCATCTCGTCCATTTGAAACTATCAACGCTGAACGAATCAATCCATCACGCGTTGAAGCCATCCACGCCATGTTCGAGAGTCGCCGCAGCTCAGGTAGATGGACCGTTCCTTCTTTTTTCCTCTCTCTCTCTCTCTTTCTCCCTCTCTCTCTCCCTCTTTCTCTCTCGCTCACTAAGTTGTTTGCTGGCACCCTGTCTCGCTTCCGATGTGATGCAGTTGCATTCCAGACGTCGACGCCTAGAGTGGCGGGGAAAGGCGCCTCCCCCTTTGATCTCATATCCCTCATTCCTTCCTCTCTGCCTGCCTCTGCTCTCTACTCTCCCCCTGCTCTTTCGTCCAGAGGTAACGCTAGTCCTGCGTCACTGTGTCGTTCTTCTCAATGCAATCATGCCCAAAAAGCGGTGAGATGGCGTTCGTTTCGTGGTGCTGTCTCATGATTATCCGCTATGGTTGCTTGCGCAACCGGCCAATTTCGTTTTACTGCCCCCCTCTCGTTTCGTGTAGCCTAAACAGATAGAGACGCCTGACACTAAGGAATGAAAGATGGCTTATTATCCTCCACGCTTTGCTCACTCTTACGGATGGCTCTTCGAATGCCCTCCTCACCAACCTCCTTTTTGGTATCTCTTCGAAATCGGACAGACGAATCTTGGTACGACGCGCTGGGCACCGCTCCCTTTGAGTGGTACCACGGCTGAGATGGCTCTCTTCGCATTGCCACCTCCCGTCGATTCCATCCTCGAAGACATTCCAAATTGTCACTAATGCTCACTCTTTCATCCTCTCACGGTTGTCGCTAGTGAGTAGAGAGCAGCTGCCCGTTTTCTCAGTCATGCCTAATTTATTTTGCGTTACCGTAACGCGCCAAGCGTTGTCGTTGTAGGAGCGTCTGCGGGTCAGCCGAACGAGTGGCGCGGCGGAGCGCAGCGGAAAGCGTCACGCGACGAAGACAACTACTACGACATCACGGAGTACAACACGCAACATGGACAACAGAACGCGTTCAAGGTGTGGTGAACTCTCAACCATGCCTCCTTACCTGTATTTAGAGATTAAAAAAAAACTTGTCAGTTATATTAAATTACCTTATATTATATTACCTAAAGTATCGTAAATGATGGATGTTTTATTGTTTGGGGGAGGAACGTAATGGACGCGTCTCTGAACAGGCGCGTCCGTCCTCTCCACCTTCCGCGTCGCATCGCGCACCGCTCTCCGCTGTCCGCCACTCTCCGCAATCCATTTCGTTGCACTCCGAACCGCCCGCGCACGCGTACCCTACGACGCAGCCACCGTCCGCGCCCCCCTCCGCTAGAAACGGTGCGATTTTACATATGCGAAAGTGCTTTCATGGGTGACACCATGGAGTATTGCTATCTCTCTCTCTCTCTCTCTCTCTCTCTCTCTCGTTCTCTCTCTATCTCCTTCTCCGTCTATCTCATTTCCTCTTTCCCTCATTCTTTCGCATTCCGTCATTCCCTCTGATTGTCCATTCGTGGCAGGATCGGCTGGTTCATCCCACAATGGCGGCTACTACTCATCGACTTCGTCTTGTGGGGCTGCCGCGCCGCCGCCCTCCTACTACCCCGTATGTTCTGTTGCGCGTACCCTTCTCTCACTCTTTTTCTTTTCCTCTCTCTCTCTAATTCTCCCTTAAAAATCTTAATTGCTTTCATCCTTCCACCATATATCCGGTCCCCCGTCCCCACGCTACAGTAAATGTAGCCTGATTCATATCAGACGTCCTGAACCCTTCTCAAAATTCCTCCACTTTCCATTACTGTCTACATCCTGACGCACGGATGATAAATTATCATTATTATTATCCTGCAGTATTCTTCCCTCTCTCGCCTCTCTCTCTTTCTTCAGTCACTCAAATATTATTTCACCTTCTAAGATACGCCCCCTCCAGAACACAAATCAGCGTGGATCGCTAATTGGTCACCAATCAATCTCTTCTCGCGCTGCGTCCATCGACGATGAAGACGACGGCTTCTACGATAACATCGGCATCGTCCGTCATTCCTACATTTTATTTCGCTATGTCTGCTTCTCCATTTCGCTGCCATCTATTGTGTTGCTTTTTCTTGCATTTTCACCTCGCTTTCTTCCATCTACAGTATCCTTCCCTCTATGTTTCAGTACGGTAGTGGCAATGGACAGACGGACCACTCGTATGACCAACGTCGCATTTCGCGGTCTTCTGAAGTGTGTGACACTGCATCCATCTCATCGTCGCGTCTTCCCCCTCCCAATAAGCCGACACGTATCGGCAGTTTTCTCTCCAAGGTGCACAGAAATACGAGAGAGAGGGAGAGAGTACCAATTAGGAGAGAGAGAGAGAAGAAAAGAATGAGAAAGAGAAATTGAGAGAGAAAGAGAGAGAGAGAGAGAGAGAGAGAGAGAGAGAGAGAGAGAACAGATTAGAAAAGGGAAAGCGCAAAATCAAAGTGCGGTGTATGCAGTGTGAGATACGAACGTGACCTTTCCACAGATTGGCGGCCGCAGCAACGGCGGCGCAGCCCTTGGGCGTCCTCCTGGAAGTGCGGCCAGTCTTGTCTCTCTCAACAAGGTCAACACCCACTCTCTCTCACATACACATCTCTTCTCATTCCATTCATATATTCTCGATGATCCCTTTATGTTCGGGATACTGTACATGTTATTCGTAACGCTCGGAATTTGGCACGAAATCAACGACTTATAACGCATTTTGCTTTGGAGATTGCTGTCGAAGCGCCAATTCAACACGTTGGACCATTGATGAAGAGCAGCAGCATGAGCAACGATCCGTGGCGGAAAGAGATCATGGAAGGAGGGCCTGCCATGCCTGCTCATGCGGGTAAGAATGCTGACAGAGACCGTATCAGGACGAGAAGAATAGAGAGAGAGAGAGAGAGAGAGAGAGAAATCATATCAAGATAAGAAAAGAGAGAGAGAGAGAGAGAGAGAGAGAGAGGATAGGAGAAATGAAGGAAATGTCACAGCGTGAATGGTACAAACACATTATGGATTTGGCAGAGAAGCGACACGGCAGCGGAGGCCACAACGGCGGAAGCGGCGGCGGCTTCGGCGCACTACTTAAACACTCACTCTTCGGGTCGAAGAAACGGCTGAATCACTGAAGGGGGACGCAATCACGGAATCGTTACGAATCCTCCGTTTATATAGCTGTCATCCACATGTCTCAACCGTCGCTCGGTATTACTGTATATCCGTTTGATGAAAAGATCCCATTACTGTATGTCATTGATATCTCCGATGTACTGTGGCATCTAGTCTGGCTCCCACCTTTGCTCCCCCCCCCCCCCTCCCATCTTTCCAATGTCATTTCTCGTTGTATGTGTGCATCGTGCCAAGTGCTGCGAAGCATTGCCAATAGGACGCACATCGACATGAACCGTCCGCCCGTCTTAAAACACACAATCGGTTGTCAATCGTGGCTGAAGCGTCGCAAGACCATGATAAGTAGTGAGGAATGGAAAGGAGAGAGTACATTTGCCAAATGTTGTACAAATCGCATAACTTCGTTAAAGAATATATTCTTTGTCTAGAATATATTCCATCGTTTTATTATTTATCCATTTTTTTGCATTTTAATTGACCTTTTTTGACTAAACATCAAAATAACAGTGCCTCTGACGAAGAATTTACGGTGATATTTCATACATTGCTCCTTGTCTTGGGTCGATCCGTGATCATTGATCAGTGATCTTTGATCATCGATTGGCCTTTGTCTCTCTCTCTCTCTCTCTCTCTCGAATGCAAAACACATTTATAATACGATAAATTGTTTGCGTTCTATTTCGCATCATTAGTGAACTTCCCCTGCCGTAGGCTGCTCAACACAGTCATACAAAACCTGGCCGTCGGCTTTATCTTTATTCACCACCGGTTTTGAGTTGAAAATTAATTTTGGCGGCCGCCGCGATCGCGTGGCTTGCCGCGCAATTGAATTTAACTTTTCAGAGCTCCTGTCATCGCCGACGCCGTCGTCGTCAACATCTTTCCCATCCCCTTTTCCCTCGTTATCTGCGTTCGTCGTCCTAATAAAAAGTTGTTTTGTCCCCAATGTCGCCTCTTTTCGTCACCACGGCCATCATCATCACCATCGTCGTCGTCGTCGTCGTCGTCGTCGTCGTCACAGTAAGATGTTTCGTAATAATGTTCTTTTTCTGTTTTCATTAGTCTCTTACAAGAAATGTGGGCGTAGTGCCTTTTTACATACCTGTGCAATTTACGATGCGTAGTGCGCGATTGGTCACGGAAATGTCGTACGGTTACTGTAGTGGGAAATGTCACATTCACTCAGTGTACCGTTATTACGTGTCCCATTTGTCGTGTCCTTATAATTTTCTTTGCTTTCGTTTTGTTTTAGATATAAGCGTGTTTTAATTTGCTATCGAGCTACTAAGGAGTGTAGTGAGAAGGAACTTATAGGAACTCTAGTTTCTACCGCTTTTTTAAGGAAATTGTCGACATAATTTTAGATGGGTTTGCTTCTGTGTCGTTTGGTGGATATTTACTCGTTTTCCTTATTTATGCCAAATAGCTTCACTAGACGTAGAATTTGCGTCTAAAATGTATATTTAAAATTTTGTGTTCTAAATGTTTCGAACGGTCTAATGGCTAAGTCTTTGCCTAGATCGTCATAATTCGTTCTCACCCCGATGATAAGAACTACCATGCCGCGTGGCAGGAAATGGACATTCACCGGCCATCCATCGTATCCACGCAGGGTAGTTGGTGGATATTTACTCCTTTTCCCCTTTTATGGCGAATAACTTCACTAGACGTTTTTTTTAGTTTTGCGAATTTATAGTTGCAAACGTTGCGGCGCCATTATTGCATTCAAATCTTCTTGATGTACAAGATTACTGTGCAGCAGCCCACTCTGGAAGGCGTTCCTATTGGGGAAGGCCCCGTATACTCGGTCAGCCACTCCACCATTCTCTCTCTCTCTCTCTCAAAAGCGTAAAAATGTATTTTGGTGTAGAGTGGCGTACTTTCAGGTGGCAGGTGCGACGATATCAAAGACCTTCATCTGTCAGCTGCCACACGACAAGGCATGTGCTTTCTTCACTTTGTTTGCTAACGCAACACGACGGCTACGACGTTCATCGTCCTCCGCCCAGTGATTGATCCTCTTACGAAAGGAGCTTTCTGCAGGTGGCGGTGGCGAATTCGCCGGATCTGCGGCGCGCCGTCACGAATCTGCACTATTCGGCGCAGCTCGTGACGCTCCTTGCCTATATACTCAACGTCCATCTGCCCTCAAAGGTGCCCTCTTACGTACGATGTCTCTTCACCCGGACACGTATTATTACCATAGCAGTGCCATTACGTGCACCGCGATAACTGTGAGATGTTCGCGCTACGTCGACACAATTCATGTTGACATGGGCGTTATTCGTGAAAAGTGGTTGAATGGAAGCGAAGGCGAGAGCACGTCACCATTCCTGCAGTTTACCACCGTCGACGTTGTTTTGGCGAGCTCAGTCAACCGAGAGACACTTCTCTCAGCGTGGAATATCCTGTGCTACAATGTGAAGTACTTGTGTGGCGCCGTGGGTGAGTGCACATTTCATATCGATCGAATATCATAGTATCGTCCAAGCATTCGCGTACATTTCGTGAAGAAGGGAAATGGAAAAGAGGGAATACTGTAATTTGGGGGGGGGGGGAGGATATTCCACTCACAAGAAGGGAAAGACGACATCTTCCGGCGTGTGTGAGTCGAGAGACAACGACGACGACGTAAATGTTGAATACTTAGGCGTCGACGTACAATTGGCCGATCAGCCGCATCACTCCCTCATCGCCCTTTACCAGCAAATCTGTCAACGTCCTCTTCCACGGGTGCGTTTTGTATGGCTTTTTCCCTTTCTACACTTCTCTACACTCTTCGTCGCCAATTACCAAACGTCAACGTTATCGTTGTTTGCGCGCGTCCGCACGCCATAAATGAGCCAACAATTCACGTTGTCATGTGCAGATTTCGGAAGGTTGCGGTGGCGCAGAAGGCGTCTTTGAGTTGGGTGTTGCGGATCAGAGTGCCGACGACGAAGACGCCTCCGATTGGGACACGTGCGATGATTTTGCGGCTGCACCACTTGCCACGAGTGTTTTGCGGCCGAATGCCTTGTAGTGAGCGGAGAGAGAAAGTACAAACGTTGAAACATTTCTTCATGAGACATTACTCTTTCTTTCCTTTCACAGAAAACGTCGACGTTTACACAGCTAACACGTCGATTCCTTCGTTATTCATTTTCTGAACTGCGTGATGTATTAAATATAGAATGTACATATATTGCGCCCAATTCCGCAAAACTATCACGTACGATTCGCACTTTTCGCGCACAAACATTGTAAATATCTTAATTTTTGTACATTTATGTGTTACGGTTACTTTACATTAGCGTGAAACTAATACTAGATATTTTACGTGCATTTTTCTACTAGATAAAAAAAATGGAAGGCGATAATAGTGAGAAATAGGGAGTGGTCACATACTTTACAAAATTATACCGTTTCTTGTTGAGTCGTTTACTTATACTCGTGCTGCTTTTGACGCTCTTTCATTCCTTTGCATTTAGAATTTTAAATAACTCACAAAAAGGTTGTTGAAGAAGAACTAAAAGCACGGGGCTGGGTAAATTGAAGGAAAAATAGCTGCGAATAGAGCATCAAAGGGCCGGTGAAAATTCGATATAGACGCCTACCGTACCCATCATTTCGGGCTGGGAGAAATTACTGCCAAACACTGTCTACTCGACCTACCGTACCCATCATTTCGCTTCAAGAGAGACAATTTACGATGTTGCCCAATGTACGATCGGTCACGGAAATGTCGTACGGTTACTGTAGTGGGAAATGTCACTTGCACTCTGTGCACCGTGATTACATTTCGAAATTGTCGTGTCCATATAATTTTCTTTGCCTTCGTCTTGTTTTAGATGTAAACGTTCTTTAGCTTCCTATCGAGTTTGTAAAGGGTGTAGTGAGAAGGAACGCTAATTTCTTCTGTTATTAAACGACATCGACACAGATTTAGATGGGTTTCGGGCTTTTTGATTTTAGTTGTGCTCGTGGTAATACGAAAGATCATATGAGTAAATATTCTTAAGCTAACATAATTACATAAGTTCGATTTTTCTCCACATTTCCTATGTTGTTCAAATTATTAAAAAAATTTTGCCTACACGATCTCCTTCATTGTTTGTTTATGCTGTAAAAGTTGTGAAATTTGGCCTGACCAACCAACCTTTTGATTTAATTTTGTCTTATTTCGGTGTTATTGCACATTGCGACATCATATGTATAGACTATTGCGAGCTGAGTTGTCGCTTTATTTATTCGTTTCCCACACGACTTGTGATGAAAATCCGTCCACCCCCCCCCTTTGTGTTCCTTCTTCTTCTTTGTCATTATTTTCTTGGTTCTGCTTTCTCTTTAAAATCTTTTCTTATTTTTCTTTCTCAGCTTGGACAAATACCATGCCGCGTGGCAGGAACGTTACGTTCACGGGGGCATCGATCGTCTCCATACCGAGTGGTTGGTGGATATTTACTCCTTTTCCTCCTTTATGACGAATAAGTTCACTAGACGTGCAATTTGCGTAATAGTACTCGTTTTCCTATTTGCTAATATTTAAAATATTGTGTTCTTAGTATTTCGCTTGTTCTCCTGTCCATGTCGCAAACAAAGTACGCGGGACGTCCGCCGGGTCATCCACCAATTCCGAGCCGAATGGTTGGTGCATGTGTATTCGTTTTCCTTTCTATAATTTTAATATACTTTATTTCCTTTGCTTAAATTCTTCACAAGCGTGCTGTTTGCACTTCTCTAAATTATATTTTAAATGGTTAGCTCATTGTGACGGTTTGTTTTTATAATTTCGTTAGAGCTTACCGTCCTGACAGCTACGTATGTCGTTAATCTCGTTCAATCTTTAAAAATAGAGATAATCCCTTGCCCCATGTGTCAGAATTCGTCGTTTGGCGCCAGTTCCTTCGCCTTCATGACCGACGGAGGAGCGGGGGCGTCCGCCGGGCCATCCACCATCATCAAGCCGAGTTGTTAGTGCCTATTTATTAGTTTTCTTACATTGCTTCATTTCTTTTTCTTTATGACTGCACGAGTGTGCAATTTGAGCTTCTATAAATTATGTTTTAAATAGTCAGTGCTTTTCTTCCGGTGTATTTTTGTAGTTCCCATTAAGCCTACAATCCTATCATCGGTCTTCAAAATATGAAGTCGGATTGCGCAAGTCGATTTGGTATGTTGACTTTTGACGATATTTTGGCTATAAACAATTTAGAGAAAGTGCTTGATTTTGTGCTTTTCATGAATTAATGTCGTTTTTGCAGTACGAGAGTACGTGCTGGTCCGCTGTGATCGTTAGCTTTTTCTCAATCGTTGCGTTATGAGCTGCTTCCTTACACGCCACAGATAGTCCAGGTAAACTTTTCTCTTTTCCTCTTTGTCGTTCAATCGTCCGCCGAGATTAACTTAACGAAACATTTTATGCATAAATTGCCAAAGATTGTATAACGTAATTTTTCACAATTATAAGAGAAGTAACGCTGAAGGATATTCAAACATAACATAAGTAAAAGACAACACATTTCAGATGTTATGGACGGCTCACCGTCATGCGGCAGTATGCGGTTTTTAGAGTGGCAATCAAGCTGATGTACATAAACGAGTGTAATATTTCTCTGTCATCAACGTCCACGATGCAGCCTGTTGTAAGATATTGAAGTATAAAGAATCGTATTATCCATATATTTGAATGTACGAAGTAAAAGAACGCAGAGCAAAAACTTTTAACGTTCTTTCATTCCTTTGTATTTAGAAAAAATATTTCATTGCGCGCGAATATTTTATACCACCGTTATTTTTTGTTATTCGCTAAGGCAATTGCACAACTGATATGTTGTTTGATTTTTTCTCGCATATGCTCGGTGTTTTGTATTTTTAATGCATCAACTGATAAAAAATCTCATTTATTCTGGTTTTTTATGTTTTTAAAAGCTGGGAAAAAGTTGAGATGATTGCTGTACATTTTCCACATGGGATCATTAAGAAACAAATATTCGAATATTATAAAAAACAAATATTATAAAAAAAATTTCCTTTTATTTAAGTATTAAATGATGGATTGAATTTTGAAAATGGGGAGAAATCACTTAATGCTGATGTTTGTACATTTTTCTTTGTAAAATCAATATAACCCCTCTTCTCTGGGCAATTTGCCAAGTTCCCTTGGCAGTTTGCCAAACCCTAGTCGTTTACCTTTCCTCTTTCTGAAGAGAAAGGAAAGAGTCGAAGTACCAGGAGCATGCCATGAGACAAAGCGCGTGCGGGCCGATCAGCTAGGAAAGTCTCTATGATCGTCTGATCCCAATGGTGAACGAGAGCAGTCAAACCCGGCTCATGTAGGACGCAATCCGAACCCTACCCATATATACACCAAGAAATCTTCACTAGTATCAGCGCCTTTCAATAGGGCGCGGGCTCGGCTCTCCGCCTTGAGCAACGATTCTTGGTTACAGGCAACGGCACGGTTGATTCGACGTCCTCGGCTTCATCTTCATCTTCACTCGTCATCGGCGCTTCTCAGCTTCATCTCCACCGTCGTCTTCGCCACCGTCCCATCTTCCTGAAATTCTCTCCTTCGACGTCGTCGTCTTTCACCCTCGTTCTCCAGATTTTTGGATACTGTAGCCGATCGTCGGATCTGACGATCCGACGAATCGACGATCCGAGGGTCACCGATTCGCGATCGGTGGCTCGGATAGCCGAAAAGGGCCTTAAAACGGGCTTTTGGGACGTTTTCGCCCCTATAATCCGCGATCCGAGCGGCTAATCGACGATCCGCATGGATATCCATGCATTGGATCGTCGATCAGGGCTCGACGTCGCCCGTCCGCGTGCGCGGCGGACACATCCCTCAATGCGAGGGAACGCTACGGCAAGTGATCACCGTCGAAATATATCATTTTTCATCGTCCTATCTGCGCCGGGTTTGAAAAACCCGGCGCAGATAGGGCGATGAAAAAAATGCCTTGAGAGACGCAGAGTAAAAAAGGAAGTGGGTCGGCCGAGAGATGAAGACAGACGGCGAGAGGAATGAGGGATGGAGTCAGACGACGAGAGGAATGAGGGATGAAGTCAGACGGCGAGAGGAATGAGGGATGAAGTCAGACGACGAGAGGAACAAGATAGAGCGAGAGACGCAGACGGCGAAAGGGTAGCGTTGAGAATTAAACCAGTACTCGATCGCAATCTCTCCTAGCGCGAAATGATGGGTACTGTAACTCTCTTTAACGATTTTTCCTCCTTCAACACTTCTTATCGCCATTTTTCCTTTCCACTGCTCAGCTAGGTGTTTTTGTAGAATAATTTCTCAACAACCTTTTTATCGAAGCTCACAGGAATAACTACGCGTCGCTGAGCAACGCACGCAAAACATTGACATCGAAAACAAAAGCCCAACAACAAATTATGATTGACGTGAAGAAACGTGAGGGAAGGGGGAGTGAAACGAGAGGAAGTACCCTATCACTTGAGAAGAGCGAGCATCGTCGACAGACGCTCAAGGTAACCCTTCATGCGATTGGAGAAGCGAGCCATCGTCGCTCCGTCCACCTGACATCATGTACATTTCTAATTTGCGCGAAAAACAGGAGAATAAGATTCTCGTTATCTTTTCCCCTCTCCCTCTCGTAATATTCCTTGCACACTCCGCTTCGTAACAATGTGATCGATAAATGCAAAAGAAGAGAGACTGACAACGCGGTGATCGGCAGCCCACGACAGATTAACGATGTGAGTCGGCTTCAGCTGTAAAAGAAAAGAACTACCATCGCTCCGGGTGAGCCTCTCGTCAGTCTACGACAGACATGAAGGAGTGAGTGAAAGGACTGACGTTGCCGTCGTGGTCATAGCGCGGCAGCACCTGCATCTTGCCAATGGCACCGATAGCCACTTGAGGCGGCATAATGACCGGCGACGCGTACGTACTGCCAATCAGCTCCTTGCGCGTCCTCACGAGACCATCCACGATAAACTGCACAACAACGCGTCAACATTATACGATCTTACGTTGCCGTGATAAACAAAAAGGAAGCGACTATCAAATTTGTTGGAGAGAAAACGAGGGCGTTCCTTTGGTTTCTCCTCTCACCTCATCGTTCTATCCAAAGTGAGGAATTTTCAGCGCTTCCGACATTGACTTTACCATGGCACGCATGTAGCCGCGAATCGGCACCACCACATCTGCTGCCAGCGGGGCGAACTATAATTTTATTCCAAAATAAACTCAGCAATTACTCTTTCTCTCTCTCTCTCGCTTTCTCTCATACCGTACCGTCTTGGCGGACGTGCCAACGGCGGGCGAAGAACGAACGTTCGCCGACGCTGCCGAAGGAGCTACAAGAAGCGACGTTGCTAAGAGAGAAATGTTTCGTTATCAAACGACGAAAAGTTGCTATAGTCGCGCTCTTGCCACTATTTGGATCAACGAACCTGACGTGATTGTGCCAATATGACGCAGGACATCTTCCTTGAGGATGCGACCACCCCGACCCGTCGCCGCCACCGACGACAGGTTCACCTCCAAGGAATCAACGTACGCACAGTGTCAAAGAAGAGCCTACCACTGCGTACTATTGCAGACACGACTTTTAAATTACGTTTTGTGCGCCCGCTGACGTTATTTTCGATGGCAATGCGCCGGACTGCGGGAGTATCCAGGACTTTGCCATCCATTCGCGACGCGGGCGCATCCGCGGACTCCTGCGTCGACGACGCTGACGGCGCGCTCTGTCTGCCATTACATCTCTGTCTGCCATTAGAGTAGAACTGGCGCAAGAAGGCGAATACTGACGCCTTCGAAAGGGATTATCTCTACTTTTAAAAGACATGAAGAATTTCTGTCTTCTTTGAAGACAATGCTAAATCAAACAAATAATTATAGCAAAAATGTCAAAGAAATAATTACAGCAAAAATTTCGTTAAGGAAGTGAACGTACTAACTGGACATGCGCATGTTGACATCATTTTCATCAGATCGATGACATTCGCAGCCGATAGCATTGTAGGCTCAACGGAAACTACAAAATTAGACCGTTCGAAATATTCAGGACACACATTTTTACATACTTTTTAAATGAAAATTGTACGTCGAGTGAATTATTCGGCATAAATAAGATAAACGAGTAAATATCCACCAACCATTCTGCGTGGAGACGAAGGAGAGCCGGTGAATGTCCATTTCCTGCCACGCGGTATGGTATTGTTACCGGGCTGAGAAAGAAGAATCACAGCTTCGACGAGAAATCAGAATCAAGAAAATAGAGACAAGTAAAGGGAAGGAACACAGTAGCGATGGGGGGATTTCCACTATAAGTCCTGTGAGAAGCACAAGACAAGAGGGAATTGTCATCAGCGTGCACTGAGTGCAAGTGACATTTCCCACTACAGTAACCGTACGACATTTCGGAAAATCACATGGGAATGCTATCACAAATTGCGAAAACTATATTCAACCAAATTTTTTCTTAACACGAAATGATGGGTACGGTAGGTCTAGGTAGTAGCCTTCGGCGGCTTTTTCTCCTAGCACGAAATGATGGGTACGGTAGCAGTGTACATTGATTTCCCGACCAGTTCTTTCCGTTTGGTTCCTTTCTTTGCACTTTCCTCTATTTATATTTTCTTGTGTTTTTTCTCCTCTAGTTCTGTAAATTGTAAGGCAATTGGTGCGGGAATGGGAAAGTTGCATTCCCTGAAAATGGTAATAAACGTAGGAATTGTTGCATAACGCGCGCAAAGTGTTGGCGTCATACGCGAAAACGCCCTTTCTGAGGGAGAAAAGGAAGGGGGGGGGAGAAGGCAAACGGAGAAAGAAAACGTATATATGGCAATTGTTTCTTTACCTACAAGCAACAACACCGCGAGCGATTGTCGAGTACGCAAGAAGCTCACAGGAATAACTACGCGTCGCTGAGCAACGCAAAACATTGACATCGAAAGCACGCAAAACATTGACATCGAAAACAATAGCCCAACAACAAATTATGATTGACGTGAAGAAACGTGAGGGAAGGGGGAGTGAAACGAGAGGAAGTACCCTATCACTTGAGGAGAGCGAGCATCGTCTACGGACGCTCAAGGTAACCCTTCATGCGATTGGAGAAGCGAGCCATCGTCGCTCCGTCCACCTGACATCATGTACATTTCTAATTTGCGCGAAAAACAGGAGAATAAGATTCTCGTTATCTTTTCCCCTCTCTCTCTCGTAATATTCCTTGCACACTCCGCTTCGTAACAATGTGATCGATAAATGCAAAAGAAGAGAGACTGACAACGCGGTGATCGGCAGCTCACGACAGATTAACGATGTGAGTCGGCTTCAGCTGTAAAAGAAAAGAACTGCCATCGCTCCCGGGTGAGCCTCTCGTCAGTCTACGACAGACATGAAGGAGTGAGTGAAAGGACTGACGTTGCCGTCGTGGTCATAGCGCGGCAGCACCTGCATCTTGCCAATGGCACCGATAGCCACTTGAGGCGGCATAATGACCGGCGACGCGTACGTACCGCCAATCTGACATGTCGCTCGCCTCGACAATGATGAACTATCGCATGTCTGAGTAGGAACAGTGAACAGAGGAAGAGAGAGAGAGAGAGAGGGAAATGAACGCACGGCGCCAATGTTACTGAGCGTGAAGGTGCCGTCAGAGAGGTCGTCACGCGAGAGTTGCTGACGACGTGCTGCCTCCGTGAGACGCTCCAGCTCGACCGCAATCTACAAGTCAATCAATATCACGGATCATCGTGCCAGGACCATATTCAATATTTGCCGATGCAGCGAATCGTGCATTGTCGGAAAAAGAGGGTGAGGAACACAGAAGATGGCAAACTTCGAAGATGGTGCGTTGTTCGCAGTTCTTGATGACCGGCACAACGAGGCCTCCCGGCGTGTCGACCGCCACGCAAATGTGTGAAGCCTAGAATATGACTGACGCTCATTTTGTAATGAGAGACGCCTTCCTTTTCTCATCGGCGTTTCTTCTGAATCATCACTTTGAAAGAGAAAGGTAAGCGTGTTAGATGTATTTTGCAGTCTTCCCTAACAATAGCGATATCGTCAAAAATATCATACTATTACATGCATTTTGCCGCGAACGTTCTGTACTAACGCACCTTGTGTGTCACATTTTCAACTTCTTTGTCGACGATAGCGTTGAGTGACGGAGCTTCGACGAGACCAAGAGATGCTGCCTGCACATCGACCTTGTCGAAACCATCTTTCTCTCTCTCTCTCTCTTTCTCATCTTGTTTCATTTTATCGCCTTTGCAAAGAACAAGCCACACGACGCAGGTGACAGCACGGATGCCTAAATTCGACATCACCGCGCACCTTGATGAAGAAGGGCATGTAGCTAAGCTTGATGCCTTTTTCCTTCGCGAGATCTTTCAGCTCCTTGCGCGTCCTCACGAGACCATCCACGATAAACTGCACAACAACGCGTCAACATTATACGATTTTACGTTGCCGTGATAAACAAAAAGGAAGCGACTATCAAATTTGTTGGAGAGAAAACGAGGGCGTTCCTTTGGTTTCTCCTCTCACCTCATCGTTATATCCAAAGTGAGGAATTTTCAGCGCTTCCGACATTGACTTAACCATGGCGCGCATGTAGCCGCGAATCGGCACCACCACATCTGCTGCCAGCGGGGCGAACTATAATTTTATTCCAAAATAAACTCAGCAATTACTCTCTCTCTCTCTCTCGCTTTCTCTCATACCGTACCGTCTTGGCGGACGTGCCAACGGCGGGCGAAGAACGAACGTTCGCCGACGCTGCCGAAGGAGCTACAAGAAGCGACGTTGCTAAGAGAGAAATGTTTCGTTATCAAACGACGAAAAGTTGCTATAGTCGCGCTCTTGCCACTATTTGGATCAACGAACCTGACGTGATTGTGCCAATATGACGCAGGACATCTTCCTTGAGGATGCGACCTCCCCGACCCGTCGCCGCCACCGACGACAGGTTCACCTCCAAGGAATCAACGTACGCACAGTGTCAAAGAAGAGCCTACCACTGCGTACTATTGCAGACACGACTTTTAAATTACGTTTTGTGCGCCCGCTGACGTTATTTTCGATGGCGATGCGCCGGACTGCGGGAGTAGCCAGGACTTTGCCATCCATTCGCAACGCGGGCGTATCCGCGGACTCCTGCGTCGACGACGCTGACGGCGCGCTCTGTCTGCCATTACAGCAGAACTGGCGTCAGAAGGCGAATACTGACGCCTTCGAAAGGGATTATCTCTACTTTTAAAAGACATGAAGAATTTCTGTCTTCTTTGAAGACAATGCTAAATCAAACAAATAATTATAGCAAAAATGTCAAAGAAATAATTACAGCAAAAATTTCGTTAAGGAAGTGAACGTACTAACTGGACATGCGCATGTCGACATCATTTTCATCAGATCGATGACATTCGCAGCCGATAGCATTGTAGGCTCAACGGAAATTACAAAATTAGACCGTTCGAAATATTCAGGACACACAATTTTACATACTTTTTGAATGCAAATTGCACTTCTAGTGAATTATTCGGCATAAATAAGTTAAACGAGTAAATATCCACTAACCATTCTGCGTGGAGACGATGGAAAGCCGGTGAATGTCCATTTCCTGCCACGCGGTATGGTATTGTTACCGGACTGAGAACGAACAACCACGGTTTCGACGAGAAATCAGAATCGGGGGGATTTCCACTATAAGTCCCCCTTGGGTATTTCTCACCTTCGAAGCATTCTCTTTGAACAAGATCGCTCTCGACACCAAGCGCATCTAGCAAGAGGGCGATGGAGACGAATTCTACTCGCTAACTCTGGAAAAAAGTTGACATTAGCCGTTCATACACAAAGAGCGAGGAATTACCTCGACCTCGACGAAAAACCAAAATGTATTCTATACATGCGATGATTCGGCCCGCAATCTTCCAATTTCAAACAAATATTGTTTTAAAGACGAAAGGGTTGCCCATGATCCCACCTAAAAATGCAAAGGAAAACGACGAGTAGTAAGTATGTATTAGTATTCATCAACCTGTCTACTTCGTCTAACGGGGTGGTCTCCGAAACATTTTCACACGGTTAGACGCTCAAAATTTGAAAAAAAAAGCGTGTAATGATAAGCAACAGGAAGGGACGTTACGAGGATCTTTGCCGCCATTTTCGTGTACGAAAATAAAACGACAACATAATTCTATTGTCTATGGGTACGACGACTCGATCCACAGCCGTGCCAATTTCTCACAAAATTCCAGATAAAGGCCAAAGAGGAGACTATTCATGACCATGGAAAGACGCAAGCATGGTGCACTGAGTGCAAGTGACATTTCCCACTACAGTAACCGTACGACATTTCCGTGACCGATCGTACATTGGGCAACATCGTAAATTGTCTCTCTCGAAGCGAAATGATGGGTACGGTAGGTCAAGTAGATAGCGTTTGACGGTAATTTCTCCCAGCCCGAAATGATGGGTACGGTAGGCGTCTATATCGAATTTTCGTTGCCCCTTAAGAGCTTTATTCGCCGCTATTTCTCCTACAATTTACCCAACCCCGTGCTTTTTGTTCTTCTTCAACAACCTTTTTGTCAGTTATTTAAAATTCTAAATGCAAAGGAAAGAAAGAGTGTCAAAAGCTGCACGAGTAAACGACTCAACAAGAAACGGTATAAAGTCAAAAATCTTAATGTCCTTCTCTATGCGTGATGACTGAATAACATATTCGTAAAATTTCACATAAATGTAAAAATTGTAGAAAAAATAGATAACATTTATGGTAAAATACTACGAAATGCACTGCTATTTCTTGGCGGATGTATTTAATCGGCATCTATCCTTTTCTTAAGGTGTGCACATCATGATGAGGCCGTTGTTGATAAACGGTGTGAGACATGCGTTCTGAAAATCACCACGTACACGCCAACGAATGTTCAAAAATATATTCTAAAATTGTGAGAAAAAACCTTTGCAGCCTTCTCCATATTTATTTTCTAGCTTGAAATTCACTAGGAATGAGCGCTTTGCAGGGCATTGAACGGACACTCCCCCCAGGAAACGTCACAATTTGGTGATTTAAAGTATTGTGCTTACAAAAATGCTCGAGTAACCTCAATAATCAAGTCAAACTTTTGTTCTGCGTGCCCGAGATGCGCCAATTCGCCATACGATGCACAATGAAGCATTCATCCGCAGCATTCTATACATTGAAAAAGTTACCAAATGAGACACCCAACAGCAGATGCGCTTATTTTCTATGTAAACGTGAATCTTGCCTTACTTTTCTCTCAATATCAGTAAATATGCATAATCACATAAAATAGAATTCCAAGTTGTGTGATTGTGTCGTTAGGCAAATGAACGGATCCAACGGGAGCTCATTGCCTTCGATAATCTTCACGAGCCTGAAAGAAAGCAAATCAAGGATCACTATCATTGAACATTTCATGTGTCCCTACCGTACCGTCATCGAATGTTTATTCAGATCTCGACATTAAAAGAACTCACTTCCATCACCCTGGAAGGAGAGCTCACCATGTTTAAGTGTACGAGGAAGCAGAGCAAACCTTAACAAATTAGACATTTGATTATGCCAATAATAATTGGTTCAATTTCGGAACACTAACACAAAAAAGGCGGAAGACAGTTCCAACAATAAATCTACCGACCGTGCTTTTTTTCATCGAAATCGCATTGTGCGCAGATGCTAGGTGTTGCAGGTAACCATCATAACCGTCATGTTCCTCTGCGAACTGAAGTGATGAGAATGTGAAAAAAGGGGCATATTCGTCTCGTTTCCATCCTCTCTTGCATTTTTCTCTTCCTGCTCTCTCTCTCTTTCTTTTCTAATTCCCATCTCTTCCTTCTATTATGAATTACAACCATTGTGTGTCTCTCTGATTTTCAGGTTCACTTTACCCACGGCTCTCAAGTCATTGAGCATCCTGGCGAGGACACATTATTTAAAAAGAATTAAAGCATGGCTGGAACGCGAAAAATAATGTTCTGACTGATTTGCACATTGGCGTCAGGATTGATAAGGAAACGGACAATTTATACGGTTCGCACCGATAGCGTCGTGTAGTGCTTCATCGTTTATAGGCGATTCAACGGCCAGCTGCATAAAGGAAACTACCTTTTCTATAGCACGAAACCCTCATTTTCGCATTCAATGTTTTTTTATAGAATCTTGGGTATTTCTCACCTTCGAAGCATTCTCTTTGAACAAGATCGCTCTCGACGCCAAGCGCATCTAGCAAGAGGACGATGGAGACGAATTCTACTCGCTAACTCTGGAAAAAAGTTGACATTAGCCGTTCATACACAAAGAGCGAGGAATTACGACCTCGACGAAAAACCAAAATGTATTCTATACATGCGATGATTCGGCCCGCAATCTTCCAATTTCAAACAAACATTGTTTTAAAGACGAAAGGGTTGCCCATGATCCCACCTAAAAATGCAAAGGAAAACGACGAGTAGTAAGTATGTATTAGTATTCATCAACCTGTCTACTTCGTCTAACGGGGTGGTCTCTGAAACATTTTCACACTGTTAGACGCTCAAAATTTGAAAAAAAAGCGTGTAATGATAAGCAACAGGAAGGGACGTTACGAGGATCTTTGCCGCCATTTTCGTGTACGAAAATAAAACGACAACATAATTCTATTGTCTATGGGTACGACGACTCGATCCACAGCCGTGCCAATTTCTCACAAAATTCCAGATAAAGGCCAAAGAGGAGACAACAGCGATCCAATTCCCAGTGAAAAATTTAAAATAAAATATCATTTAGAAGCAAAACTGATAGTTCAAAATCTGTCTAAAAAATCGACGCTAAATTGCTGCAAGAGGAAAAAATTAGCATTCCTCTTAACCTACTTCTCATTTCAACTTTAATAAGCTAGTTAGAAAACATAATAATTTTTAAGATAATGAAAACAAGCATAAAACTTAGAAGACGTGGTTATAAATTCATGACCATGGAAAGACGCAAGCATGGTGCACTGAGTGCAAGTGACATTTCCCACTACAGTAACCGTACGACATTTCCGTGACCGATCGTACATTGGGCAACATCGTAAATTGTCTCTCTTGAAGCGAAATGATGGGTACGGTAGCTCGAGTAGATAGCGTTTGACGGTAATTTCTCCCAGCCCGAAATGATGGGTACGGTAGGCGTCTATATCGAATTTTCGTTGCCCCTTAAAAGCTTTATTCGCCGCTATTTCTCCTACAATTTACCCAACCCCGTGCTTTTTGTTCTTCTTCAACAACCTTTTTGTGAGTTATTTAAAATTCTAAATGCAAAGGAATGAAAGAGCATCAAAAGCAGCACGAGTATAAGTAAACGACTCAACAAGAAACGGTATAAAGTCAAAAATCTTAATGTCTTTCTCTATGCATGATGACTGAATAACATATTCGTAAAATTTCACATAAATGTAAAAATTGTAGAAAAAATAGATAACATTTATGTCAAAATACTACGAAATGCACTGCTATCTCATGGTGGATGTATTTAATCGGCATATCCTTTTCTTAAGGTGTGCACATAATGATGAGGCCGTTGTTGAAAAACGGTGTGAGACATACGTTCTGAAAATCACCACGTAAACGCAAACGAATGTTCAAAAGTATATTCTAAAATGTGAGAAAAAAAAACCTTTGCAGCCTTCTCCATATTTATTTTCTAGCCGGAAATTCACTAGGAATGAGCGTTCTGCAGGGCATGTCCCTTCTTTTCACATCTTTGCCGCTTGATTTTCACGCTCCTTTTCCCTTTTCGAACTTTTCGCTCAGGCGGGCTTTGTAAAGTATGTGACCACTCCCTATTTCTCACTATTATCGCCTTCCATTTTTTTATCTAGTAGAAAAATGCACGTAAAATATCTAGTATTAATTTCACGCTAATGTAAAGTAACCGTAACACATAAATGTACAAAAATTAAGATATTTACAATGTTTGTGCGCGAAAAGTGCGAATCGTACGTGATAGTTTTGCGGAATTGGGCGCAATATATGTACATTCTATATTTAATACATCACGCAGTTCAGAAAATGAATAACGAAGGAATCGACGTGTTAGCTGTGTAAACGTCGACGTTTTCTGTGAAAGGAAAGAAAGAGTAATGTCTCATGAAGAAATGTTTCAACGTTTGTACTTTCTCTCTCCGCTCACTACAAGGCATTCGGCCGCAAAACACTCGTGGCAAGTGGTGCAGCCGCAAAATCATCGCACGTGTCCCAATCGGAGGCGTCTTCGTCGTCGGCACTCTGATCCGCAACACCCAACTCAAAGACGCCTTCTGCGCCACCGCAACCTTCCGAAATCTGCACATGACAACGTGAATTGTTGGCTCATTTATGGCGTGCGGACGCGCGCAAACAACGATAACGTTGACGTTTGGTAATTGGCGACGAAGAATGTAGAGAAGTGTAGAAAGGGAAAAAGCCATACAAAACGCACCCGTGGAAGAGGACGTTGACAGATTTGCTGGTAAAGGGCGATGAGGGAGTGATGCGGCTGATCGGCCAATTGTACGTCGACGCCTAAGTATTCAACATTTACGTCGTCGTCGTTGTCTCTCGACTCACACACGCCGGAAGATGTCGTCTTTCCCTTCTTGTGAGTGGAATATCCTCCCCCCCCCCCAAATTACAGTATTCCCTCTTTTCCATTTCCCTTCTTCACGAAATGTACGCGAATGCTTGGACGATACTATGATATTCGATCGATATGAAATGTGCACTCACCCACGGCGCCACACAAGTACTTCACATTGTAGCACAGGATATTCCACGCTGAGAGAAGTGTCTCTCGGTTGACTGAGCTCGCCAAAACAACGTCGACGGTGGTAAACTGCAGGAATGGTGACGTGCTCTCGCCTTCGCTTCCATTCAACCACTTTTCACGAATAACGCCCATGTCAACATGAATTGTGTCGACGTAGCGCGAACATCTCACAGTTATCGCGGTGCACGTAATGGCACTGCTATGGTAATAATACGTGTCCGGGTGAAGAGACATCGTACGTAAGAGGGCACCTTTGAGGGCAGATGGACGTCGAGTATATAGGCAAGGAGCGTCACGAGCTGCGCCGAATAGTGCAGATTCGTGACGGCGCGCCGCAGATCCGGCGAATTCGCCACCGCCACCTGCAGAAAGCTCCTTTCGTAAGAGGACCAATCACTGGGCGGAGGACGATGAACGTCGTAGCCGTCGTGTTGCGTTAGCAAACAAAGTGAAGAAAGCACATGCCTTGTCGTGTGGCAGCTGACAGATGAAGGTCTTTGATATCGTCGCACCTGCCACCTGAAAGTACGCCACTCTACACCAAAATACATTTTTACGCTTTTGAGAGAGAGAGAGAGAGAGAGAGAGGGAATGGTGGAGTGGCTGACCGAATATACGGGGCCTTCCCCAATAGGAACGCCTTCCAGAGTGGGCTGCTGCACAGTAATCTTGTACATCAAGAAGATTTGAATGCAATAATGACGCCGCAACGTTTGCAACTGTAAATTCGCATGTTCATACGTAGTGTACGACGGAGAGTTGGAGAGACGTCGCCATTCTCAAGTCAAACACCTTGTCTTTGTCTTTTGCACCACACCAAATCGGCTTCCTGCACATATTCCCCCCAAAGGTTTTCTTTGTCGATTTTTGGTCGTACAATGACGAGAAAGACGAAGAAACGTGTGAGATGACCTCACAACTGCCTCTCCCCCCCCCCTTCCGTTGCCAAGACACACGAGATAAAAGGTAAAAAAGGGGGAACAGAGATGAGAATAAAAAAAGGGTCCGACCTCCTCCCATTTGCGGTGACATTCTTCTTTTCCTGCGGAGATGTCGCGTGGATTCGCCTTTGCCAACCCTTGCTGCATTTGATATCCATTGTATTTCTCTACTGCCCATTATTGACCTTCCTTCCGTTCTCTCTCTCTCTCTCTTCGATGTTTTTCCCCGTCTCCTCAACTAATTACGTCACACCTGGTTTACTCACCTCTAAAACTTGACACGAGCGTCTTTTCTCCAGTATTTCTTCCTTTATGCTTCCCAGTTCATTTCTCTTTTCTTCCAATACTCTTAAAAATCTCGACGGTGAGGAGAACGCACAACGCAACGTACAAAAACAATTTTCCTAATTACGAAAACCTGTTGGCATTAGTAAAAGATTGGCCTTTCCACCACATTCCTTCACATAGCTACCGTATTCTGTACTGAAAACGATATT
>JASCIT010000067.1:0-2500 GCA_036711955.1 Digitonthophagus gazella
TCAGTAAAGAGCACCGCGGTGGGATTGAGATTGGGCCGCCCGACAAGAGCTAAGCCCACCGGCAGGACGTCCCGCGGACACGCCAGTTGACACCGCGAGCGATGAACCGGCGGCGCGGGACACAAATTCGACTACGAGCTTTTTAACCGCAACAACTTTAATATACGCTATTGGAGCTGGTGTTACCGCGGCTGCTGGCACCAGACTTGCCCTCCAATTGATCCTCGTTAAAGGGTTTAGAGTGTACTCATTCCGATTACGGGGCCTCGGATGAGTCCCGTATCGTTATTTTTCGTCACTACCTCCCCGTGCCGGGAGTGGGTAATTTGCGCGCCTGCTGCCTTCCTTGGATGTGGTAGCCGTTTCTCAGGCTCCCTCTCCGGAATCGAACCCTGATTCCCCGTTACCCGTTACAACCATGGTAGGCGCAGAACCTACCATCGACAGTTGATAAGGCAGACATTTGAAAGATGCGTCGCCGGTGCGAGACCGTGCGATCAGCAAAAAGTTATTCAGAGTCACCAAGGTGTACGGTAACGGTTTGACCCGCCACCGATTGGTTTTGATCTAATAAAAGCGCTCCTTCCGTCTCCGGTCGGAGCTCTGTTTGCATGTATTAGCTCTAGAATTACCACAGTTATCCAAGTAAATGTGGGTACGATCTAAGGAACCATAACTGATTTAATGAGCCTTTCGCGGTTTCACCTTAATTTGGCTTGTACTGAGACATGCATGGCTTAATCTTTGAGACAAGCATATGACTACTGGCAGGATCAACCAGGGAGCTGTTAGCCGTTCGGATCGAGAACGACGGCCAGCCGGCCGGCCGAGAGCAAAAACCGTTGATCTTCGTCGTTAAACGAAGAAGAGGCTTTCAGACACTTCTCGACAGCGACTGCGGCGACGGCCGCCTCCCTACGACGAACAGACAAACAAGCGTCCGCAGCAAACTCGGTTCGAACACGGCGAGATTTTCCGTCATCGTCCTCTCGTCCGTTCGTACGTTCTCGACGTTGATGGCGGATGGAGGAGATAAAGACGTCCCTGCGTTTATTATTCGCACAAAACGACTCGCACTCATCGAAAACGCCCATCGACCGACCGCCCGCCCGCTCTGCCGCAGAGTACTCTCTATAATATACGTGATATATTATATCTGGTGCTCCGTGTTTCGGTCGACCGTGCGCTAATACCGCGCCCGCGCGTTCATGCTCTCCTCTTTGCGAAAAAAAGTCGAGAGAACGCTTAGTTACGGGCGCGACGCACTTCGAAGACCATTGCGCGGCAGGTGCGGTTGTGGCTGGACGGGGATTATTGGTTTTCGTTTATTGGCGGTCGTATGATTGTGCGGAGGGACGATCATTTATCGCAACGCACCATACGTCGAGACGACGACGAAACTGGGACGACGGCGCCCGACGGTCGAACTAATAAATGATCCCGTTCGCTGGACGCTCGGCACAGTCGACCGCGGCGAACGCGCGCCGACCAAACGTGCCTTTTTTTTATATAATAATTTTTGAGAACGACAAGAACAACGGGCTCTGATCTACTGGCGCAGCAACGACGGCACGGTACTAAGGAGAGAGCGCGGCGGCACAAGGTTTCGTAGGAGAACTACTCAACAATCGCCGCCACATCGTCTACCCCTTTTCGGTGCGTGTTCCCCGTTTTCGATATGGCCCGCCCTCATCCGTCCTCATCGTCCGTGTTTCAAAAAAATTATATCTCTCTGGTAATAAAAAATTGTCGGACTTTACTTTTGCCCGTAAACAGCTTTCACATATTCTCGGACACATTCGTCGCTAGATTGAAAGCGTCTTGGTTATAAAAATCTGTGTCGAACGCATATTCGCTCGGATAAATCTTTGGAGTTGTTGCAAATTTTGTGTTGTCGGAGAACCGACCAGCGGTAAACGCTTATATTTGCCGGCAAATGGGACATCTGGAGTATTTTACGTCCGGATTGCCCCGCAGGCTTGCTGTGAATTTCACGCGCGCGCGAGAGACTTAGCAGCGATCCTTATATTATGGCTCTCGGACATCGCGGTGCGAATTGAGAAAGGATCCCGCTAAAAAATGCAAACTTTCGTGTACGGGTCCGGAACCGTGAAAACGACAAAATAGAGGCAGCACTCACCACAGTACTCTTTCACGGACGTTATAGACACCATACGTTTACATCGCTACAAGCCGACGGACACCAGCCGACCTCGCGGTCGACTGCTGCCCTACTATTATCTGCGGGCCATGGTTCGAGGTAATGTCACGGTCGCCCTACGGTCTTAGTAATGTTGGGTCGGAAAGCCTATCGGGATTCTCGGCGAGGTCCCCTAAAAACCGGTCCGGCGGGGTGTAAATGGTGACTTTGTCGAAAATTCGGTCGAACCGGGTTCGGAGTCGGGACGCGCGAATCTGACGGAACGGCGGGCGGGCGAGGCCGGCCGGTCGTTCGGGACCGTTCCGCGGGCGAACCCTTCCGTGGGCGAGCTGCCGATCC
>JASCIT010000067.1:7500-15000 GCA_036711955.1 Digitonthophagus gazella
CCTCCCTCGGTCCGCGCGAGGCGAACCTTCACTTTCATTGCGCCTTTAGGTTTATCAATGTCCCAATGACTCGCGCACATGCTAGACTCCTTGGTCCGTGTTTCAAGACGGGTCCTGAAAGTACCCAAAGCTATAGCGCCGTAGACTGGCGTGTACGAGGTCAGTCCGAGGACTGCGCCGCCAACAGCCGAACGGTCGGGGATCCGGTACTGGGCCCGGACGCCCCGTTTGCCGTTCGCGCTTGCGACGAGCCGGACGCGAACTATGTCGCGGCCCCGCGCCTTAGTTTTACCGTCGGTCGAACCGGTCGGGACACCGCGGGTCCGGACGCGCAAAAGGCGTCCGGTCTCCACCGCGGGCCTTAGACCGGCGCCCAACGGGTCACGACGTCCTACAGGAGGAGAAGTGCACGCGTCCGATGCCCGATCGTTCGGCGCGTGCAGCGAGCTTGCCAACCGCGAAGCGGCTGCCCGTCACATCACGCGTCGCTCGCGAGCAACGTATCGCGTTGAATCTCCCCTTTCGACCTTTCGGGTTTCTCAGGTTTACCCCTGAACGGTTTCACGTACTATTGAACTCTCTCTTCAAAGTTCTTTTCAACTTTCCCTCACGGTACTTGTTCGCTATCGGTCTCGTGGTCATATTTAGCCTTAGATGGAGTTTACCACCCACTTAGGGCTGCACTCTCAAGCAACCCGACTCTGAGGAGAGATCCTCCCGCTACCGACGGCCGCCTCTACGGGCCTGGCACCCTCTCTGGGTAAGTGGCCCCGTTCAAGAAGGACTTGGGCTCGCCGTGCGATCTCGGGATAGCGGATCCTCCCTAACACCACATTTCCCGGCGTCCGTTTCCGGCCGCGGGATTCGGTGCTGGGCTCTTCCCTGTTCGCTCGCCGCTACTGAGGGAATCCTAGTTAGTTTCTTTTCCTCCGCTTAGTAATATGCTTAAATTCAGCGGGTAGCCTCACCTGCTCTGAGGTCGCGTTTTCGTTTACAGCACAGCACGGCAGCAGCAGAGAGCACGGCTAATGCGCGCTCCGCTTGCTTGCTCGCCCGCTTGCTTATAAATGTATGGTAGTAAAAAGCCTCCGGTTTAAGCGGCACGCCGCCGGCCGGGTCCGTCGTCGCCACTTTGGACGACGAACGGGTTCGTCTTATATTATCATTTAAATAATAATAAAAAACTACTGCCCCGGACGCTCGATCTATCGGTCAGACGACGATAAGTTGTCAAACGTAGACACGTTCGTCGCGGCTGTTAACACCCAGAGGACGTAGAACGACCTGAGACGACGACGACTCTAAGGACGTCTTGCGTCGGCCGCCGTCCTCGGCAGCCACAGGGCGAACGCCCGTTCCCACAACATATATATTTTGGGATTAATTGCGGCGTAATCCTTAAACGTGGTTAAACGTACCGGAGGCGCGCGACACGCTTCAGGCGTACGATAAGCACGAAGACCAGCTCGTTCATCCGCTAAAAATATACCTATCTCTGACACGTCGACCGATGTCGAGTCACGGACTGACGCTCGCGACAAATGCTAAACGCAAGTGCGCGATGGTATATCAGCCGCAACCGGTACACAGGCTGTAATTTAAGCCGACGCGCGTTCCTCCGTCCGAGAACGACGCCAACGAAGATTCGAAGGCGTCCCGATCGGCTCATTGGAGGCGCTCGAACGGCCATATACTTGCCACGGCGAGCGCCGTTTAACGGCGCCTTAGCACGCCCGGCAGTCGTGGAAATTGAAACGACCCTCAGCCAGGAGTGGTCCAGGAACAGTATCCGAAGACCGCAATGTGCGTTCGAAGTGTCGATGTTCAAGTGTCCTGCAGTTCACAATTTGACGCGCAATTAGCTGCGTTCTTCATCGACCCACGAGCCAAGTGATCCACCGTTCAGGGTAATCTTTTATATCACGTTACTTATTCGTAACTACGCCACGAGCACACTCGCGGTGCTGCGGCGGATTTTGGCTAGTTTCGTTCGTGCAACGCTTTCAACAGGCGTTTTTGCTCTATCTCTCTCGCAGCGGACTGACTGCCGAAGAGACGCGCGCGTTCTACCGCCCGTTGATTAACAACGGGATGTCCCGGTGACGCGCTCTCGGCGGCACTCGTTCGGCCTCCGTCGTCGACTTCATCGCCGTCGTCGTCGTGCGAGGTGTACTGAACAACAACAAAGTTTTCGTTCGGGCGAAGATCATTTAACCACCGTCGGAGTTCGCGCTCCGGGCGCGCTTCTCCTGTTCGTCGGTCGGGCGTCGACATTGGCGACGCCACGGTCTTCCGCGACGATAGGTACCCGAAGAACGTTTTTTGTTATATCGTTGTCGTACCCTCGGCGCACGGTATTCGACCGACGGACTATCGTTCGGTCGGTCGGAAGCGCCGGCGTTAGCCTGCCGAGATACCGTCGTCTAGCGACGGAAGAACGTCTTCCTCTAAACATAATATACGCTATTTTTTGAAAAGAGTAATTCGAGCCAAAGAACTGTTCGAAAAGGCGAGAGCGCGCCGCCCGCACACCGAGCCGCGCCATCGAAAGGCGCGCGTGATACTCGGGGAGGAGCGCGGAAAGGTAGCGAACGGTATTATTACTTAGTAATATCCGCTCGTCCTCTCCTTTCTCTCGACCTGGTTTTATAACGACTGCGGCAAAGACGACGGCGCAACACGCCAAACGCCGAAGGGGTGCGCGCGGTCGGTGGTCGACGTTCGCTCTCGGACGAGGACGCGTCGTATTTCGTTCGACGCGATCACATCGCCGCCGGCGAACGATCGGCTATCACCGCCGCTGCGTCTTCCCTTCGTTATCGTAAGAGAACGTGTGCGGCCGCGCTTGCCGCTCTATTGCGGCGGTCGGCGGGCGGCGACTGAGTAACGCCATCTCGGCGAACACGTCTGCCATGTATGCGCCCGGCCGACCACGACGCGTGTCGTTTACTCTATGCTGTCTTTTCCCGGGGTCGCTCTACTGCTGCCAACTACTTGCCCGAGCTACACCTGTCTACTACTTGATTAAGAACGGCTACGCGAACCGGCGGACGCCTCCGCCCATCGCTTTCGCGAAGGGAGGCTTCTCTTGTCACGCACTCGCGTTTATAGCGCGTCCACAAGTGATATAACACAGGCGCGGACGGGTGGTTCGTTGGCGAAAGCGCACAGCTCCGAGAGCGGATACACATATTTAACGACGCGACGACTTTATTTTTGCGTTCGCGTTACGTTAATGATCCTTCCGCAGGTTCACCTACGGAAACCTTGTTACGACTTTTACTTCCTCTAAATGATCAAGTTCGGTCATCTTCCCAGCAACATCGGCGACGTCGAAACTCCGCCGCGTACCGGTCCGAAGACCTCACTAAATCATTCAATCGGTAGTAGCGACGGGCGGTGTGTACAAAGGGCAGGGACGTAATCAACGCGAGCTTATGACTCGCGCTTACTGGGAATTCCTCGTTCATGGGGAACAATTGCAAGCCCCAATCCCTAGCACGAAGGAGGTTCAACGGGTTACCCGGGCCGCTCGGCCAGGGAAGACACGCTGATTCCTTCAGTGTAGCGCGCGTGCGGCCCAGAACATCTAAGGGCATCACAGACCTGTTATTGCTCAATCTCGTGCGGCTAGAAGCCGCCTGTCCCTCTAAGAAGAATTAATTGTACGCCGACAGTAAAAATCGCGCGCGACCGCGACGCGAACGCCGGGCCGGCGGACCTTTGAGATGTCGAAAATACGCCTAGTTAGCAGGCTAGAGTCTCGTTCGTTATCGGAATTAACCAGACAAATCGCTCCACCAACTAAGAACGGCCATGCACCACCACCCACCGAATCAAGAAAGAGCTCTCAATCTGTCAATCCTTCCGGTGTCCGGGCCTGGTGAGGTTTCCCGTGTTGAGTCAAATTAAGCCGCAGGCTCCACTCCTGGTGGTGCCCTTCCGTCAATTCCTTTAAGTTTCAGCTTTGCAACCATACTTCCCCCGGATCCCAAAAGCTTTGGTTTCCCGGAAGCTGCCCGCCGAGTCATCGGAGGAACGTCGGCGGATCGCTAGCTGGCATCGTTTATGGTTAGAACTAGGGCGGTATCTGATCGCCTTCGAACCTCTAACTTTCGTTCTTGATCAATGAAAGCGTTTTTGGCAAATGCTTTCGCTTCTGTCCGTCTTGCGACGATCCAAGAATTTCACCTCTAACGTCGCAATACGAATGCCCCCATCCGTTCCTATTAATCATTACCTCGGGGTTCCGAAAACCAACAAAATAGAACCGAGGTCCTATTCCATTATTCCATGCACACAGTATTCAGGCGATGTTTTAGCCTGCTTTAAGCACTCTAATTTGTTCAAAGTAAACGTGCCGGCCCACCTCGACACTCAGTAAAGAGCACCGCGGTGGGATTGAGATTGGGCCGCCCGACAAGAGCTAAGCCCACCGGCAGGACGTCCCGCGGACACGCCAGTTGACACCGCGAGCGATGAACCGGCGGCGCGGGACACAAATTCGACTACGAGCTTTTTAACCGCAACAACTTTAATATACGCTATTGGAGCTGGTGTTACCGCGGCTGCTGGCACCAGACTTGCCCTCCAATTGATCCTCGTTAAAGGGTTTAGAGTGTACTCATTCCGATTACGGGGCCTCGGATGAGTCCCGTATCGTTATTTTTCGTCACTACCTCCCCGTGCCGGGAGTGGGTAATTTGCGCGCCTGCTGCCTTCCTTGGATGTGGTAGCCGTTTCTCAGGCTCCCTCTCCGGAATCGAACCCTGATTCCCCGTTACCCGTTACAACCATGGTAGGCGCAGAACCTACCATCGACAGTTGATAAGGCAGACATTTGAAAGATGCGTCGCCGGTGCGAGACCGTGCGATCAGCAAAAAGTTATTCAGAGTCACCAAGGTGTACGGTAACGGTTTGACCCGCCACCGATTGGTTTTGATCTAATAAAAGCGCTCCTTCCGTCTCCGGTCGGAGCTCTGTTTGCATGTATTAGCTCTAGAATTACCACAGTTATCCAAGTAAATGTGGGTACGATCTAAGGAACCATAACTGATTTAATGAGCCTTTCGCGGTTTCACCTTAATTTGGCTTGTACTGAGACATGCATGGCTTAATCTTTGAGACAAGCATATGACTACTGGCAGGATCAACCAGGGAGCTGTTAGCCGTTCGGATCGAGAACGACGGCCAGCCGGCCGGCCGAGAGCAAAAACCGTTGATCTTCGTCGTTAAACGAAGAAGAGGCTTTCAGACACTTCTCGACAGCGACTGCGGCGACGGCCGCCTCCCTACGACGAACAGACAAACAAGCGTCCGCAGCAAACTCGGTTCGAACACGGCGAGATTTTCCGTCATCGTCCTCTCGTCCGTTCGTACGTTCTCGACGTTGATGGCGGATGGAGGAGATAAAGACGTCCCTGCGTTTATTATTCGCACAAAACGACTCGCACTCATCGAAAACGCCCATCGACCGACCGCCCGCCCGCTCTGCCGCAGAGTACTCTCTATAATATACGTGATATATTATATCTGGTGCTCCGTGTTTCGGTCGACCGTGCGCTAATACCGCGCCCGCGCGTTCATGCTCTCCTCTTTGCGAAAAAAAGTCGAGAGAACGCTTAGTTACGGGCGCGACGCACTTCGAAGACCATTGCGCGGCAGGTGCGGTTGTGGCTGGACGGGGATTATTGGTTTTCGTTTATTGGCGGTCGTATGATTGTGCGGAGGGACGATCATTTATCGCAACGCACCCTACGTCGAGACGACGACGAAACTGGGACGACGGCGCCCGACGGTCGAACTAATAAATGATCCCGTTCGCTGGACGCTCGGCACAGTCGACCGCGGCGAACGCGCGCCGACCAAACGTGCCTTTTTTTTATATAATAATTTTTGAGAACGACAAGAACAACGGGCTCTGATCTACTGGCGCAGCAACGACGGCACGGTACTAAGGAGAGAGCGCGGCGGCACAAGGTTTCGTAGGAGAACTACTCAACAATCGCCGCCACATCGTCTACCCCTTTTCGGTGCGTGTTCCCCGTTTTCGATATGGCCCGCCCTCATCCGTCCTCATCGTCCGTGTTTCAAAAAAATTATATCTCTCTGGTAATAAAAAATTGTCGGACTTTACTTTTGCCCGTAAACAGCTTTCACATATTCTCGGACACATTCGTCGCTAGATTGAAAGCGTCTTGGTTATAAAAATCTGTGTCGAACGCATATTCGCTCGGATAAATCTTTGGAGTTGTTGCAAATTTTGTGTTGTCGGAGAACCGACCAGCGGTAAACGCTTATATTTGCCGGCAAATGGGACATCTGGAGTATTTTACGTCCGGATTGCCCCGCAGGCTTGCTGTGAATTTCACGCGCGCGCGAGAGACTTAGCAGCGATCCTTATATTATGGCTCTCGGACATCGCGGTGCGAATTGAGAAAGGATCCCGCTAAAAAATGCAAACTTTCGTGTACGGGTCCGGAACCGTGAAAACGACAAAATAGAGGCAGCACTCACCACAGTACTCTTTCACGGACGTTATAGACACCATACGTTTACATCGCTACAAGCCGACGGACACCAGCCGACCTCGCGGTCGACTGCTGCCCTACTATTATCTGCGGGCCATGGTTCGAGGTAATGTCACGGTCGCCCTACGGTCTTAGTAATGTTGGGTCGGAAAGCCTATCGGGATTCTCGGCGAGGTCCCCTAAAAACCGGTCCGGCGGGGTGTAAATGGTGACTTTGTCGAAAATTCGGTCGAACCGGGTTCGGAGTCGGGACGCGCGAATCTGACGGAACGGCGGGCGGGCGAGGCCGGCCGGTCGTTCGGGACCGTTCCGCGGGCGAACCCTTCCGTGGGCGAGCTGCCGATCCGCGGATTTTCGGCTAGCGCCGGCCTGCGGACGCGGCGGCTACTTTTCGTCGGTGAATTTCCGAGTTCTCGGTTAAGAAGGAATCCAAGAATATCGCTCGATGCCGGATTTGAACTTTCCTCGCCGTCGCTCGCGGTCGCCGAACGTACCCAAAACCCTTCAGTGGGCGGCCTGTAGGTCCGCGGTGTTTCGCTTACCGCCGGCCGGCGGACGCGGCGGCTACTTTTCGTCGGTGAATTTTCGACTTCTCGGTCAGGAAGGAATCCAAGAATATCGCTCGATGCCTGATTTGAACTTTCCTCGCCGTCGCTCGCGGTCGCCGAACGTACCCAAAACCCTTCAGTGGGCGGCCTGTAGGTCCGCGGTGTTTCGCTTACCGCCGGCCCGCGGACGCGGCGGCTACTTTTCGTCGGTGAATTTTCGACTTCTCGGTCAGGAAGGAATCCAAGAATATCGCTCGATGCCGGTTTTGAACTTTCCTCGCCGTCGCTCGCGGTCGCCGAACGTACCCAAAACCCTTCAGTGGGCGGCCTGTAGGTCCGCTGTGTTTCGATTACCGCCGGCCTGCGGACGGGCCGGATACATTTAGTCGGTGAATTTTCGACTTCTCGGTCAGGATGGAAT
>JASCIT010000067.1:20000-32500 GCA_036711955.1 Digitonthophagus gazella
ATTACGTTCAGTGTTCGGCCAGCCTGAACCCTTGACTTAATGTAGTGGTCAAGGATGATAGAGTTGATTAAGGTGCCATCTGCTTGTACGAACCCTCTCTGGTGACGGTTGAGGGACGTCGCCTTTGTCATTCGTGACGCCAAAATACGATGCAATAGGCGCTGTGGAGCCGAAGAAACTGTAATGGGGCGCCAGTTGTTGGGGTTAAGGCGATCTCCCTTCTTCGGTATTAAGGTCGTTCTTAAGTTGCTCCATGCGGCTGGGTATATGCATCGAAGTAGAATGGCATTAAAGGCGATGGCTAAATGCCTGTCATTGGCACGAATCACTGAAGAGACGGAGATACCGTCAGCACCAGGAGCGGAAGGTTTCCATCCTTTCTTTGCCTGCAGGACTTCATCAGGAGTTATTGGTGGGACTTGAATGTCCTGCGATGGGTATTGATTGAATGGGCGTTCCCTATCCTCAAGGGATTTCGATTCAAAGACGTGCTTGTAAAGGGCTTCAACGTCTTTGACGTCCGGGTAAGTATTCTCATCTTGGAGGGGTTTACCGTCGAGAATGGCGTCAGCCAGAGATTTTTTGTTTTTATTATAAAGATCCTGGGCTTTTTTAAAGTAAGAGGCCTTTTGGCCGCGAGCTGGTGGGCGCTCATTATAATTTTGTGGGCCCAGGCGTCGACGGTTTCGTGGTGGACGTCTGGTTGTAGGCCGCGCTGTCTTGGAGAACAGACCCTCGAACCAACGGAGGTTGGCAATGAAATCATCGTCGGAACCATCCAACGATGAGCCAATAAAGTTGTTCAGAGCGTCGTCGTTAGGGTCGTCCCGGCGAGCGCTGGATAGGCTCAGCCGAAGAAGGACGGTGTCCAAGGAATCGGGTGGCGGCGGCGGAGTCGTTCCGGAGGGGCCGCTGTTGTCGTCGGTCAAGATGGTGGATGTCGATGCGCTACCGAAAGAAAACGAAGAAGGCAGACACTGAGGTAACAGTATAGGGGTCTTACCTTCAGGTCCATTAATTCCTCCCCCATCAGCGTCTCCCGGAAGCCCGCCCGCAGGAACAGACGAACATCCAGAAGAAGCCAAGGATGTTGTGCTGGCTTGTGAAGTCGGCGGAGGAGCCGTAGCGGTCTTGACCACGATGTTAGAGATAATTTTTGGTTTCTTTCCGGGAGTCGCATTAAGGGGGGAGGAAAGGCGACGGCGCTTTTGCGCCGTAGGTGGCGGGCTTCTAGGACAATCCATCGTCGGAGACTTCCGGGAGTCCTTCTCGGGCATCTTCGCACGCTGTGGAGAAGGGGGCGCCGCGACAGAAGACGGCACCGGCGAGGAATTTGAAACAGCTTCCACCGCTGAGGGATCAGTAGGCGAAGCGGATGGCGGAGGCGACGAGGAGGCTGCGGAAGTAGACGCGAAGCGAAACACTTTCCGCGAAGCTTCCTTGATTTGTTTCCGAGCGCGCTCCAAGTAAGACGCGTACGCCTTGTTATTACGCCGCGTTCGAATTTGGTCAACCGTCAAACCAGTGGCATTCACCATATCGTTGATGAAAGGCTTATTTTTCAAAGCTTTAGTCTCGATGAGCGCGAGCTTCTCAAAAATAACCGCGTCAGAATCCGGGACCGCGGCCGACAAAGCATCCAAATATTGCTTCTCGTGAGATTTTCGTTCGTGAGCAACTGTGGCGGAATATGATGTGAATGTTCGCTCGCAAAAGCGGCATTCCTTCCGATCGCGTTTACCGCAGTTAGGCTTGTGCTTCGCAAGCCCAAAGCGCGTACCAAATCCCGAGCCACACTGAATGCAAATGTGTGTTTTATTGGCGGAGGGCTGACTCGCAACGGGTTTCGCGGAGCCATTCTTGCCTTTTGGTTTAGCCTCACCGCCCGAATGACGCCGGGAGGGCCCGGGGGCCGACGATGACATTTCGGCCGACTCTCAATTTACTGACGGGGAGCAGGGAGGGGTTAAGGGGGACGAAATGGTCCTTTTCAGGACCGGAGAGGAACGAAAAAGGCCCTTTTGGGGGCCAGGATTAATTAGGAGGGAAGGGCTGAAAAGGGATTTTTAAAGGGTGTTATAAGGGCTGCTAAGGGACAGGAAGGAAACACGAAAAATAGCAATGGAAAAGGGAAAAAAAGGGCTCGGGAGGGCTAAGAAGGGCTCGGAAGGGTCAGGTGGGAAGTCAGGAAAGGGTTTCCAAGGAAGATGAATATGATAGGGAAGTTTCAGGGAAATCGATCGAGGGATGTGGAAGTTAGAAGGGAATACGTAATTCGCCGAAACGAAGCGCGACGCGGACCGTCCTCTCGCCGCCGTGGCCGAAGCCACACTAAATCGGCCGGAAAAGTTCGGGACAATTTAACGCCGGTAAAGTATGTCTGTCTCTGTCTTTCGTCCGACGGCAGAACTGGTGAAATTAGCCGTCTTCGGACTTAATTATCTCGGCGCGCCGTGGACAGATTTTAATGCGGCGAACGGGGAAATGGGCGGCTAACACTCCCGAATTAGAAAATCGGGGAACCGACGGTAATCGATGGAAGGGCCGCGAAGAAATAAGGGTTTACTCGGACTTCGCAAGACCCAAAGACGTAAACTTAACTAATTAATTATTAAGAAAGTAAAAGGCGGATTGAAACGGGACACAAGTCAATTCAATTGCGCCGCAAAACCGCAGTGGAAAACGACACTAGCGGGTCTCCAGACCCTTAAAGGGTAGCCGAAAGCAGGTTTCGACTGGCGGAGACAAAGGAATTTATAAGTTAATTAGCTATAATTAAGTTGTTTACCGTCGGATCACCACAAAATTCGCGCCGGGGGTGGTCACACGGAGCCCGCTCCCGACCGCACCGGAAAGATGATCGTCCGGGCCCTTTAAGGGCATGAAAACCACTTTTCACCGCCTAATAATGGCAAACACGCACATTTCGAAGACGAAAAATCGCGATAACTCGCGCAAATATCAAACGATCCACTTGAAACAAGCACTAGCGGACTCGGGGCGAAAAGCCGAACACGCCGGTACCAAACACAAGGCCCTTTGGTCGACCTTCACCGCACTTTACTTATTACGTTTTCGGAGCGCTATAAAACACGTCCGCACGCTACGGAGGTTAAGAGAGTCATAGTTACTCCCGCCGTTTACCCGCGCTTGCTTGAATTTCTTCACTATGACATTCAGAGCACTGGGCAGAAATCACATTGCGTCAACACCCGCAGGGGCCATCGCAATGCTTTGTTTTAATTAGACAGTCGGATTCCCCCAGTCCGTGCCAGTTCTGAGCTGATCGTTGAATGGCGGCCGAAGAGGACACCGGCGACGAGCGAACCCGCCAAACCGGGCCTCGCAGCAAGGAAGTTCCGCAGGAGGCCAAGGCACGGGACCGAGCTCGGATCCGTAACGCCGAAACGCACATCACCTCGCCCAGGCCCGGCACGTCAGCCTTGACCCGCTTCCCGACCAAGCCCGACACGCCCCGATCCTCAGAGCCAATCCTTATCCCGAAGTTACGGATCCAATTTGCCGACTTCCCTTACCTACATTATTCTATCGACTAGAGGCTCTTCACCTTGGAGACCTGCTGCGGATATGGGTACGAACCGGCGCGACACCTCCACGTGGCCCTCTCCTGGATTTTCAAGGTCCGAGGGGAAGATCCGGACACCGCCGCAACTGCGGTGCTCTTCGCGCTCCAAACCATATCTCCCTGCTAGAGGATTCCATGGAACTCGAGCGCTTATGCAGAAAAGAAAACTCTTCCCGGATCTCCCGACGGCGTCTCCAGGTCCTTTTGGGTTGCCCCGACGAACTCTCTTGCGAGGGCCCGACTTAATTACGGTTCCGCTGCCGGGTTCCGGAATAGGAACCGGATTCCCTTTCGCCCGTCGGGTGTGATACTCTTTATTAATAACTCTAGTGCGGCGCCGTCGTACAAGCGCTTACGACAGACCAGAGAGAGAGGAGTTAGTAGTCACAGTAAGCAGTAGGAAAGCGGCTGCGTCGACTCGGAGGACGACGACCGACCGCACGACTACTTTATATACTATATTACACGCTCGCTCTCCTCGGCCGGTAAACGACGACGACGTATAACTCGCCGCACATACTTATCTCGCAAAGGTACACCAACATCGACATCGGCTTTCGCCTAGGGCTTAGGATCGACTGACTCGTGTGCAACGGCTGTTCACACGAAACCCTTCTCCACGTCAGTCCTCCAGGGCCTCGCTGGAGTATTTGCTACTACCACCAAGATCTGCACCGACGGCGGCTCCAGACGGGCTCACGCCCCGTCCTTCTGCGCTCACCGCCGCGACCCTCCTACTCGTCAGGGCTTCATGACGCCGCCGGCTGAAAAGCCGACCGCTCGTCTCACATGCCGCTGACGGCCGAGTATAAGCACGACGCTTCAGCGCCATCCATTTTCAGGGCTAGTAACTTCGGCAGGTGAGTTGTTACACACTCCTTAGCGGATTCCGACTTCCATGGCCACCGTCCTGCTGTCTTAAGTTACCAACGCCTTTCATGGTATCCCATAAGCGTCGATTTTGGCGCTTTAACTCGGCGTTTGGTTCATCCCACAGCGCCAGTTCTGCTTACCAAAAGTGGCCCACTTGGCACTCGGTGATCCGATATCTCGCGGCTTCAGCGTTCAAGCAAGCCGGAGATCTCACCCATTTAAAGTTTGAGAATAGGTTGAGGCCGTTTCGACCCCAATGCCTCTAATCATTCGCTTTACCGAATGAGACTCGCAAGGCGAGCGCCAGCTATCCTGAGGGAAACTTCGGAGGGAACCAGCTACTAGAAGGTTCGATTAGTCTTTCGCCCCTATACCCAGTTCCGACGATCGATTTGCACGTCAGAATCGCTACGGACCTCCATCAGGGTTTCCCCTGACTTCGTCCTGACCAGGCATAGTTCACCATCTTTCGGGTCCCAGCGTGTACGCTCTGGGTGCGCCTCTTCTCGCGATGAGAACGAGACGCCCCGGGAGTGCGGGGCCCGCCCGTGGACGGGCCCATCCTCCCTCGGTCCGCGCGAGGCGAACCTTCACTTTCATTGCGCCTTTAGGTTTATCAATGTCCCAATGACTCGCGCACATGCTAGACTCCTTGGTCCGTGTTTCAAGACGGGTCCTGAAAGTACCCAAAGCTATAGCGCCGTAGACTGGCGTGTACGAGGTCAGTCCGAGGACTGCGCCGCCAACAGCCGAACGGTCGGGGATCCGGTACTGGGCCCGGACGCCCCGTTTGCCGTTCGCGCTTGCGACGAGCCGGACGCGAACTATGTCGCGGCCCCGCGCCTTAGTTTTACCGTCGGTCGAACCGGTCGGGACACCGCGGGTCCGGACGCGCAAAAGGCGTCCGGTCTCCACCGCGGGCCTTAGACCGGCGCCCAACGGGTCACGACGTCCTACAGGAGGAGAAGTGCACGCGTCCGATGCCCGATCGTTCGGCGCGTGCAGCGAGCTTGCCAACCGCGAAGCGGCTGCCCGTCACATCACGCGTCGCTCGCGAGCAACGTATCGCGTTGAATCTCCCCTTTCGACCTTTCGGGTTTCTCAGGTTTACCCCTGAACGGTTTCACGTACTATTGAACTCTCTCTTCAAAGTTCTTTTCAACTTTCCCTCACGGTACTTGTTCGCTATCGGTCTCGTGGTCATATTTAGCCTTAGATGGAGTTTACCACCCACTTAGGGCTGCACTCTCAAGCAACCCGACTCTGAGGAGAGATCCTCCCGCTACCGACGGCCGCCTCTACGGGCCTGGCACCCTCTCTGGGTAAGTGGCCCCGTTCAAGAAGGACTTGGGCTCGCCGTGCGATCTCGGGATAGCGGATCCTCCCTAACACCACATTTCCCGGCGTCCGTTTCCGGCCGCGGGATTCGGTGCTGGGCTCTTCCCTGTTCGCTCGCCGCTACTGAGGGAATCCTAGTTAGTTTCTTTTCCTCCGCTTAGTAATATGCTTAAATTCAGCGGGTAGCCTCACCTGCTCTGAGGTCGCGTTTTCGTTTACAGCACAGCACGGCAGCAGCAGAGAGCACGGCTAATGCGCGCTCCGCTTGCTTGCTCGCCCGCTTGCTTATAAATGTATGGTAGTAAAAAGCCTCCGGTTTAAGCGGCACGCCGCCGGCCGGGTCCGTCGTCGCCACTTTGGACGACGAACGGGTTCGTCTTATATTATCATTTAAATAATAATAAAAAACTACTGCCCCGGACGCTCGATCTATCGGTCAGACGACGATAAGTTGTCAAACGTAGACACGTTCGTCGCGGCTGTTAACACCCAGAGGACGTAGAACGACCTGAGACGACGACGACTCTAAGGACGTCTTGCGTCGGCCGCCGTCCTCGGCAGCCACAGGGCGAACGCCCGTTCCCACAACATATATATTTTGGGATTAATTGCGGCGTAATCCTTAAACGTGGTTAAACGTACCGGAGGCGCGCGACACGCTTCAGGCGTACGATAAGCACGAAGACCAGCTCGTTCATCCGCTAAAAATATACCTATCTCTGACACGTCGACCGATGTCGAGTCACGGACTGACGCTCGCGACAAATGCTAAACGCAAGTGCGCGATGGTATATCAGCCGCAACCGGTACACAGGCTGTAATTTAAGCCGACGCGCGTTCCTCCGTCCGAGAACGACGCCAACGAAGATTCGAAGGCGTCCCGATCGGCTCATTGGAGGCGCTCGAACGGCCATATACTTGCCACGGCGAGCGCCGTTTAACGGCGCCTTAGCACGCCCGGCAGTCGTGGAAATTGAAACGACCCTCAGCCAGGAGTGGTCCAGGAACAGTATCCGAAGACCGCAATGTGCGTTCGAAGTGTCGATGTTCAAGTGTCCTGCAGTTCACAATTTGACGCGCAATTAGCTGCGTTCTTCATCGACCCACGAGCCAAGTGATCCACCGTTCAGGGTAATCTTTTATATCACGTTACTTATTCGTAACTACGCCACGAGCACACTCGCGGTGCTGCGGCGGATTTTGGCTAGTTTCGTTCGTGCAACGCTTTCAACAGGCGTTTTTGCTCTATCTCTCTCGCAGCGGACTGACTGCCGAAGAGACGCGCGCGTTCTACCGCCCGTTGATTAACAACGGGATGTCCCGGTGACGCGCTCTCGGCGGCACTCGTTCGGCCTCCGTCGTCGACTTCATCGCCGTCGTCGTCGTGCGAGGTGTACTGAACAACAACAAAGTTTTCGTTCGGGCGAAGATCATTTAACCACCGTCGGAGTTCGCGCTCCGGGCGCGCTTCTCCTGTTCGTCGGTCGGGCGTCGACATTGGCGACGCCACGGTCTTCCGCGACGATAGGTACCCGAAGAACGTTTTTTGTTATATCGTTGTCGTACCCTCGGCGCACGGTATTCGACCGACGGACTATCGTTCGGTCGGTCGGAAGCGCCGGCGTTAGCCTGCCGAGATACCGTCGTCTAGCGACGGAAGAACGTCTTCCTCTAAACATAATATACGCTATTTTTTGAAAAGAGTAATTCGAGCCAAAGAACTGTTCGAAAAGGCGAGAGCGCGCCGCCCGCACACCGAGCCGCGCCATCGAAAGGCGCGCGTGATACTCGGGGAGGAGCGCGGAAAGGTAGCGAACGGTATTATTACTTAGTAATATCCGCTCGTCCTCTCCTTTCTCTCGACCTGGTTTTATAACGACTGCGGCAAAGACGACGGCGCAACACGCCAAACGCCGAAGGGGTGCGCGCGGTCGGTGGTCGACGTTCGCTCTCGGACGAGGACGCGTCGTATTTCGTTCGACGCGATCACATCGCCGCCGGCGAACGATCGGCTATCACCGCCGCTGCGTCTTCCCTTCGTTATCGTAAGAGAACGTGTGCGGCCGCGCTTGCCGCTCTATTGCGGCGGTCGGCGGGCGGCGACTGAGTAACGCCATCTCGGCGAACACGTCTGCCATGTATGCGCCCGGCCGACCACGACGCGTGTCGTTTACTCTATGCTGTCTTTTCCCGGGGTCGCTCTACTGCTGCCAACTACTTGCCCGAGCTACACCTGTCTACTACTTGATTAAGAACGGCTACGCGAACCGGCGGACGCCTCCGCCCATCGCTTTCGCGAAGGGAGGCTTCTCTTGTCACGCACTCGCGTTTATAGCGCGTCCACAAGTGATATAACACAGGCGCGGACGGGTGGTTCGTTGGCGAAAGCGCACAGCTCCGAGAGCGGATACACATATTTAACGACGCGACGACTTTATTTTTGCGTTCGCGTTACGTTAATGATCCTTCCGCAGGTTCACCTACGGAAACCTTGTTACGACTTTTACTTCCTCTAAATGATCAAGTTCGGTCATCTTCCCAGCAACATCGGCGACGTCGAAACTCCGCCGCGTACCGGTCCGAAGACCTCACTAAATCATTCAATCGGTAGTAGCGACGGGCGGTGTGTACAAAGGGCAGGGACGTAATCAACGCGAGCTTATGACTCGCGCTTACTGGGAATTCCTCGTTCATGGGGAACAATTGCAAGCCCCAATCCCTAGCACGAAGGAGGTTCAACGGGTTACCCGGGCCGCTCGGCCAGGGAAGACACGCTGATTCCTTCAGTGTAGCGCGCGTGCGGCCCAGAACATCTAAGGGCATCACAGACCTGTTATTGCTCAATCTCGTGCGGCTAGAAGCCGCCTGTCCCTCTAAGAAGAATTAATTGTACGCCGACAGTAAAAATCGCGCGCGACCGCGACGCGAACGCCGGGCCGGCGGACCTTTGAGATGTCGAAAATACGCCTAGTTAGCAGGCTAGAGTCTCGTTCGTTATCGGAATTAACCAGACAAATCGCTCCACCAACTAAGAACGGCCATGCACCACCACCCACCGAATCAAGAAAGAGCTCTCAATCTGTCAATCCTTCCGGTGTCCGGGCCTGGTGAGGTTTCCCGTGTTGAGTCAAATTAAGCCGCAGGCTCCACTCCTGGTGGTGCCCTTCCGTCAATTCCTTTAAGTTTCAGCTTTGCAACCATACTTCCCCCGGATCCCAAAAGCTTTGGTTTCCCGGAAGCTGCCCGCCGAGTCATCGGAGGAACGTCGGCGGATCGCTAGCTGGCATCGTTTATGGTTAGAACTAGGGCGGTATCTGATCGCCTTCGAACCTCTAACTTTCGTTCTTGATCAATGAAAGCGTTTTTGGCAAATGCTTTCGCTTCTGTCCGTCTTGCGACGATCCAAGAATTTCACCTCTAACGTCGCAATACGAATGCCCCCATCCGTTCCTATTAATCATTACCTCGGGGTTCCGAAAACCAACAAAATAGAACCGAGGTCCTATTCCATTATTCCATGCACACAGTATTCAGGCGATGTTTTAGCCTGCTTTAAGCACTCTAATTTGTTCAAAGTAAACGTGCCGGCCCACCTCGACACTCAGTAAAGAGCACCGCGGTGGGATTGAGATTGGGCCGCCCGACAAGAGCTAAGCCCACCGGCAGGACGTCCCGCGGACACGCCAGTTGACACCGCGAGCGATGAACCGGCGGCGCGGGACACAAATTCGACTACGAGCTTTTTAACCGCAACAACTTTAATATACGCTATTGGAGCTGGTGTTACCGCGGCTGCTGGCACCAGACTTGCCCTCCAATTGATCCTCGTTAAAGGGTTTAGAGTGTACTCATTCCGATTACGGGGCCTCGGATGAGTCCCGTATCGTTATTTTTCGTCACTACCTCCCCGTGCCGGGAGTGGGTAATTTGCGCGCCTGCTGCCTTCCTTGGATGTGGTAGCCGTTTCTCAGGCTCCCTCTCCGGAATCGAACCCTGATTCCCCGTTACCCGTTACAACCATGGTAGGCGCAGAACCTACCATCGACAGTTGATAAGGCAGACATTTGAAAGATGCGTCGCCGGTGCGAGACCGTGCGATCAGCAAAAAGTTATTCAGAGTCACCAAGGTGTACGGTAACGGTTTGACCCGCCACCGATTGGTTTTGATCTAATAAAAGCGCTCCTTCCGTCTCCGGTCGGAGCTCTGTTTGCATGTATTAGCTCTAGAATTACCACAGTTATCCAAGTAAATGTGGGTACGATCTAAGGAACCATAACTGATTTAATGAGCCTTTCGCGGTTTCACCTTAATTTGGCTTGTACTGAGACATGCATGGCTTAATCTTTGAGACAAGCATATGACTACTGGCAGGATCAACCAGGGAGCTGTTAGCCGTTCGGATCGAGAACGACGGCCAGCCGGCCGGCCGAGAGCAAAAACCGTTGATCTTCGTCGTTAAACGAAGAAGAGGCTTTCAGACACTTCTCGACAGCGACTGCGGCGACGGCCGCCTCCCTACGACGAACAGACAAACAAGCGTCCGCAGCAAACTCGGTTCGAACACGGCGAGATTTTCCGTCATCGTCCTCTCGTCCGTTCGTACGTTCTCGACGTTGATGGCGGATGGAGGAGATAAAGACGTCCCTGCGTTTATTATTCGCACAAAACGACTCGCACTCATCGAAAACGCCCATCGACCGACCGCCCGCCCGCTCTGCCGCAGAGTACTCTCTATAATATACGTGATATATTATATCTGGTGCTCCGTGTTTCGGTCGACCGTGCGCTAATACCGCGCCCGCGCGTTCATGCTCTCCTCTTTGCGAAAAAAAGTCGAGAGAACGCTTAGTTACGGGCGCGACGCACTTCGAAGACCATTGCGCGGCAGGTGCGGTTGTGGCTGGACGGGGATTATTGGTTTTCGTTTATTGGCGGTCGTATGATTGTGCGGAGGGACGATCATTTATCGCAACGCACCCTACGTCGAGACGACGACGAAACTGGGACGACGGCGCCCGACGGTCGAACTAATAAATGATCCCGTTCGCTGGACGCTCGGCACAGTCGACCGCGGCGAACGCGCGCCGACCAAACGTGCCTTTTTTTTATATAATAATTTTTGAGAACGACAAGAACAACGGGCTCTGATCTACTGGCGCAGCAACGACGGCACGGTACTAAGGAGAGAGCGCGGCGGCACAAGGTTTCGTAGGAGAACTACTCAACAATCGCCGCCACATCGTCTACCCCTTTTCGGTGCGTGTTCCCCGTTTTCGATATGGCCCGCCCTCATCCGTCCTCATCGTCCGTGTTTCAAAAAAATTATATCTCTCTGGTAATAAAAAATTGTCGGACTTTACTTTTGCCCGTAAACAGCTTTCACATATTCTCGGACACATTCGTCGCTAGATTGAAAGCGTCTTGGTTATAAAAATCTGTGTCGAACGCATATTCGCTCGGATAAATCTTTGGAGTTGTTGCAAATTTTGTGTTGTCGGAGAACCGACCAGCGGTAAACGCTTATATTTGCCGGCAAATGGGACATCTGGAGTATTTTACGTCCGGATTGCCCCGCAGGCTTGCTGTGAATTTCACGCGCGCGCGAGAGACTTAGCAGCGATCCTTATATTATGGCTCTCGGACATCGCGGTGCGAATTGAGAAAGGATCCCGCTAAAAAATGCAAACTTTCGTGTACGGGTCCGGAACCGTGAAAACGACAAAATAGAGGCAGCACTCACCACAGTACTCTTTCACGGACGTTATAGACACCATACGTTTACATCGCTACAAGCCGACGGACACCAGCCGACCTCGCGGTCGACTGCTGCCCTACTATTATCTGCGGGCCATGGTTCGAGGTAATGTCACGGTCGCCCTACGGTCTTAGTAATGTTGGGTCGGAAAGCCTATCGGGATTCTCGGCGAGGTCCCCTAAAAACCGGTCCGGCGGGGTGTAAATGGTGACTTTGTCGAAAATTCGGTCGAACCGGGTTCGGAGTCGGGACGCGCGAATCTGACGGAACGGCGGGCGGGCGAGGCCGGCCGGTCGTTCGGGACCGTTCCGCGGGCGAACCCTTCCGTGGGCGAGCTGCCGATCCGCGGATTTTCGGCTAGCGCCGGCCTGCGGACGCGGCGGCTACTTTTCGTCGGTGAATTTCCGAGTTCTCGGTTAAGAAGGAATCCAAGAATATCGCTCGATGCCGGATTTGAACTTTCCTCGCCGTCGCTCGCGGTCGCCGAACGTACCCAAAACCCTTCAGTGGGCGGCCTGTAGGTCCGCGGTGTTTCGCTTACCGCCGGCCGGCGGACGCGGCGGCTACTTTTCGTCGGTGAATTTTCGACTTCTCGGTCAGGAAGGAATCCAAGAATATCGCTCGATGCCTGATTTGAACTTTCCTCGCCGTCGCTCGCGGTCGCCGAACGTACCCAAAACCCTTCAGTGGGCGGCCTGTAGGTCCGCGGTGTTTCGCTTACCGCCGGCCCGCGGACGCGGCGGCTACTTTTCGTCGGTGAATTTTCGACTTCTCGGTCAGGAAGGAATCCAAGAATATCGCTCGATGCCGGTTTTGAACTTTCCTCGCCGTCGCTCGCGGTCGCCGAACGTACCCAAAACCCTTCAGTGGGCGGCCTGTAGGTCCGCTGTGTTTCGATTACCGCCGGCCTGCGGACGGGCCGGATACATTTAGTCGGTGAATTTTCG
>JASCIT010000067.1:37500-40964 GCA_036711955.1 Digitonthophagus gazella
AGGTTTACCCCTGAACGGTTTCACGTACTATTGAACTCTCTCTTCAAAGTTCTTTTCAACTTTCCCTCACGGTACTTGTTCGCTATCGGTCTCGTGGTCATATTTAGCCTTAGATGGAGTTTACCACCCACTTAGGGCTGCACTCTCAAGCAACCCGACTCTGAGGAGAGATCCTCCCGCTACCGACGGCCGCCTCTACGGGCCTGGCACCCTCTCTGGGTAAGTGGCCCCGTTCAAGAAGGACTTGGGCTCGCCGTGCGATCTCGGGATAGCGGATCCTCCCTAACACCACATTTCCCGGCGTCCGTTTCCGGCCGCGGGATTCGGTGCTGGGCTCTTCCCTGTTCGCTCGCCGCTACTGAGGGAATCCTAGTTAGTTTCTTTTCCTCCGCTTAGTAATATGCTTAAATTCAGCGGGTAGCCTCACCTGCTCTGAGGTCGCGTTTTCGTTTACAGCACAGCACGGCAGCAGCAGAGAGCACGGCTAATGCGCGCTCCGCTTGCTTGCTCGCCCGCTTGCTTATAAATGTATGGTAGTAAAAAGCCTCCGGTTTAAGCGGCACGCCGCCGGCCGGGTCCGTCGTCGCCACTTTGGACGACGAACGGGTTCGTCTTATATTATCATTTAAATAATAATAAAAAACTACTGCCCGGACGCTCGATCTATCGGTCAGACGACGATAAGTTGTCAAACGTAGACACGTTCGTCGCGGCTGTTAACACCCAGAGGACGTAGAACGACCTGAGACGACGACGACTCTAAGGACGTCTTGCGTCGGCCGCCGTCCTCGGCAGCCACAGGGCGAACGCCCGTTCCACAACATATATATTTTGGGATTAATTGCGGCGTAATCCTTAAACGTGGTTAAACGTACCGGAGGCGCGCGACACGCTTCAGGCGTACGATAAGCACGAAGACCAGCTCGTTCATCCGCTAAAAATATACCTATCTCTGACACGTCGACCGATGTCGAGTCACGGACTGACGCTCGCGACAAATGCTAAACGCAAGTGCGCGATGGTATATCAGCCGCAACCGGTACACAGGCTGTAATTTAAGCCGACGCGCGTTCCTCCGTCCGAGAACGACGCCAACGAAGATTCGAAGGCGTCCCGATCGGCTCATTGGAGGCGCTCGAACGGCCATATACTTGCCACGGCGAGCGCCGTTTAACGGCGCCTTAGCACGCCCGGCAGTCGTGGAAATTGAAACGACCCTCAGCCAGGAGTGGTCCAGGAACAGTATCCGAAGACCGCAATGTGCGTTCGAAGTGTCGATGTTCAAGTGTCCTGCAGTTCACAATTTGACGCGCAATTAGCTGCGTTCTTCATCGACCCACGAGCCAAGTGATCCACCGTTCAGGGTAATCTTTTATATCACGTTACTTATTCGTAACTACGCCACGAGCACACTCGCGGTGCTGCGGCGGATTTTGGCTAGTTTCGTTCGTGCAACGCTTTCAACAGGCGTTTTTGCTCTATCTCTCTCGCAGCGGACTGACTGCCGAAGAGACGCGCGCGTTCTACCGCCCGTTGATTAACAACGGGATGTCCCGGTGACGCGCTCTCGGCGGCACTCGTTCGGCCTCCGTCGTCGACTTCATCGCCGTCGTCGTCGTGCGAGGTGTACTGAACAACAACAAAGTTTTCGTTCGGGCGAAGATCATTTAACCACCGTCGGAGTTCGCGCTCCGGGCGCGCTTCTCCTGTTCGTCGGTCGGGCGTCGACATTGGCGACGCCACGGTCTTCCGCGACGATAGGTACCCGAAGAACGTTTTTTGTTATATCGTTGTCGTACCCTCGGCGCACGGTATTCGACCGACGGACTATCGTTCGGTCGGTCGGAAGCGCCGGCGTTAGCCTGCCGAGATACCGTCGTCTAGCGACGGAAGAACGTCTTCCTCTAAACATAATATACGCTATTTTTTGAAAAGAGTAATTCGAGCCAAAGAACTGTTCGAAAAGGCGAGAGCGCGCCGCCCGCACACCGAGCCGCGCCATCGAAAGGCGCGCGTGATACTCGGGGAGGAGCGCGGAAAGGTAGCGAACGGTATTATTACTTAGTAATATCCGCTCGTCCTCTCCTTTCTCTCGACCTGGTTTTATAACGACTGCGGCAAAGACGACGGCGCAACACGCCAAACGCCGAAGGGGTGCGCGCGGTCGGTGGTCGACGTTCGCTCTCGGACGAGGGACGCGTCGTATTTCGTTCGACGCGATCACATCGCCGCCGGCGAACGATCGGCTATCACCGCCGCTGCGTCTTCCCTTCGTTATCGTAAGAGAACGTGTGCGGCCGCGCTTGCCGCTCTATTGCGGCGGTCGGCGGGCGGCGACTGAGTAACGCCATCTCGGCGAACACGTCTGCCATGTATGCGCCCGGCCGACCACGACGCGTGTCGTTTACTCTATGCTGTCTTTTCCCGGGGTCGCTCTACTGCTGCCAACTACTTGCCCGAGCTACACCTGTCTACTACTTGATTAAGAACGGCTACGCGAACCGGCGGACGCCTCCGCCCATCGCTTTCGCGAAGGGAGGCTTCTCTTGTCACGCACTCGCGTTTATAGCGCGTCCACAAGTGATATAACACAGGCGCGGACGGGTGGTTCGTTGGCGAAAGCGCACAGCTCCGAGAGCGGATACACATATTTAACGACGCGACGACTTTATTTTTGCGTTCGCGTTACGTTAATGATCCTTCCGCAGGTTCACCTACGGAAACCTTGTTACGACTTTTACTTCCTCTAAATGATCAAGTTCGGTCATCTTCCCAGCAACATCGGCGACGTCGAAACTCCGCCGCGTACCGGTCCGAAGACCTCACTAAATCATTCAATCGGTAGTAGCGACGGGCGGTGTGTACAAAGGGCAGGGACGTAATCAACGCGAGCTTATGACTCGCGCTTACTGGGAATTCCTCGTTCATGGGGAACAATTGCAAGCCCCAATCCCTAGCACGAAGGAGGTTCAACGGGTTACCCGGGCCGCTCGGCCAGGGAAGACACGCTGATTCCTTCAGTGTAGCGCGCGTGCGGCCCAGAACATCTAAGGGCATCACAGACCTGTTATTGCTCAATCTCGTGCGGCTAGAAGCCGCCTGTCCCTCTAAGAAGAATTAATTGTACGCCGACAGTAAAAATCGCGCGCGACCGCGACGCGAACGCCGGGCCGGCGGACCTTTGAGATGTCGAAAATACGCCTAGTTAGCAGGCTAGAGTCTCGTTCGTTATCGGAATTAACCAGACAAATCGCTCCACCAACTAAGAACGGCCATGCACCACCACCCACCGAATCAAGAAAGAGCTCTCAATCTGTCAATCCTTCCGGTGTCCGGGCCTGGTGAGGTTTCCCGTGTTGAGTCAAATTAAGCCGCAGGCTCCACTCCTGGTGGTGCCCTTCCGTCAATTCCTTTAAGTTTCAGCTTTGCAACCATACTTCCCCCGGATCCCAAAAGCTTTGGTT
>JASCIT010000068.1:0-45147 GCA_036711955.1 Digitonthophagus gazella
TGTCGCTGTGGCAATCGGGCGCTGGTGGATTGCTATGCCGCATGGTGGCGGTTTGAGTGCAAGGGGTGGCGGCAGGACTTCAACCGCTGCCCGCCAGCATTTCTTTTGCCTTGCATGCAGCCGCCGCCAGCTGCGCCGCGTGCGCCCGGTGTGGGTGGGTGTGGTCCAGCATGATCCGTCCATCCCGCAGGTGCGTTTGCCCCGTCCAGACGAGCGCGAATGGAAACGTGCGGTGCGCCGCGTGCGCAGCTGACTTCACAATTTGAATGAAATCCTGAACGTCCGGCTTGGGCCGGGCGGGGGTGTCGCGCGCCAACGCGACAAACCGACGAGCATACACTCGCCACGACACAACTGGCCAAGCTGGCCGCCCCGCACCCGTGCCACGGGCGGGGTTTCTCTAGCGAGTCTGTATGCAAAGTCTATCTTCTGTTTCCCCCTGTCAGCCTGTTGCCCCGTGGATCGGCGGCAAGCGGCGTCTTGCCGAGCGCCTGTGCGGCGTCATCGACACGATTGGATGCGATACCTATGCCGAGCCGTTTATCGGCATGGGCGGCATATTTTTGCGCCGATCACGGCGACCTAAATCAGAGGTCATCAACGATATCAGCGCCGATGTGACGACATTCTTTCGCGTGTTGCAGAGGCATCCCGATCCATTGCTGGAGCTGTTGTCGCACCAGCTGGCGTCGCGTGCCGAGTTTCAGCGGCAATTATCGACCGATCCAGATACCTTGACCGATATCGAAAGGGCAGCACGCTTTTACTATCTCCAGCGGATGACGTTCGGCGGTAAAGTGGCGGGCCGCAGTTTTGGGGTGTCGAAGCAAGAGGGCGCGCGTTTCGATATCGCTGCATTGCAGGATGGGCTGAAGGCAGTGCGCAATCGCCTGCGTGGGGTTGTGATAGAGCGGTTGCCCTATGATGATCTCATTGCCCGATATGACGCGGCGGGCACCTTGTTCTATTGCGATCCGCCCTATTGGGGTTCGGAAGATGACTATGGCAAAGCCCTGTTCCCGCGATCAGAGTTTGCGAAGCTGGCGGGCCAGCTGCGGGACATCGCCGGGCGATTCATCCTGTCGATCAATGACACGCCAGATATTCGATCCATCTTTGACGGCTTTCATCGTCTGGAAGTGGAGACGCGGTATTCAATCGCAGGCGGCCAGCTGACGGGAGATGCCACGCGCGCGCGGGAGCTGGTCTTTTCCAATATGCCAATCCAACTCGATCAACAGGCGCAGCTTTTCTGACCGCCGATGGCGTTCAAAAGGTTGGAAACATTTGCGCGGGATGCCGCAGGCGTCCGTGGGTCAGACAGGCCGGTTAGAAACAGCTAAGTGGCTGAAATCGAACAAGTGTTCTATTTCAGCCCTGTCCACCACTTTCACCTTTAAAGTATTGAAAAGCTTAGTCTTTTTTAAGGTTGGACAACGCCTTGTTTTCAAGGTTGGACAACGCATCGTCCGCTAAACGTTCTCTATCGGCCATCGCGGCATAGTAGGCGAAGGTCGGATTTTTCGTGTGCCCGGTGACGGCGCGGCCCTGCGCATCGGTCGCGCCGCTTTCTGCCAGCAGGCGACTTTGCGCCTTACGTAATCCATGGAGTGAGCATCGCGTTGGCAGTCCAGCTGCGCGGCACCATTTGCGGAAGCGGTTGCCGAGGCTTTCGACGGTGTAGGGCTTGCCATGCTGGCCGGTGATGATGAAACGGATGGGCGTGGCGGGCATCGCCTCCAGCGCCATGCGAGTTTCCGGTAGCATCCTGACGCGCGTGGGGTGGTTGCCTTTGACATGCTCCACTTCAATCTTCCCATTCTTGATGTGCGTGCGCTCGATCACAGCGACTTCGCAGCGCCGTCCGGCGACATTCAGCGCCAGTTCCATCGTCAACCGCGCCATCGTGCCATAGGGGTAATAATCCCGATATTGCTGTAACTCTTCATCGGTCCATGTGTGGAACCCCTTGCCAGTCGGATATGCATCAGCGCTTTTGGCGGGGTTGTCTTTGCGCCAGTCGAGTTTGATTGCGTAATCAAACAGGCGGCTCAACACCTTGCGACGGTTATTCGCGGCAGCAGGTGTGGCGCTCATCTTTCCGAGCATTTTATCAATGCTGGCAACAGTGACAGCGGCAACGGGACGATCGCCCCAGCGGTTGCCGTGGCGATCAGTATGTTCCAGCAGTCGTTCGATGATGTTGCTATAGGTATATTTGGTGCTGGCCTTTTGCCGTTTCCAAGCCGGGCTGTTGGTTTTGTAGCGGCGTACCAAATCGTCAAAGCTGTGCGGTTTTACCGGCTTGCCCTTTACGCTGTTCGGTTGCGCCTCTTGACTGCGGAACTGGTTGAGCGCCGCTAGCCATTCATCGCTGCCGATTTCGCCTGGCAAATAGCCGCCTTTGACGCCCTTGCGGCGATAGCGATACCGGATTTTGCCGTGCCGGTCTGGCACCGCGCTAACATTATCTGGCAGGAAATCAGCCTTCGCCATCCTCATCATCCCATGGATCGTCGCTAATGGGTGGCGAATCGGGTTGCGTAGGCGCCGCCGACCCAACAAAAATGTCGATGCAATTGTTGGTCAGGTCAAGGCGGATGCGGCCACCGCCAATCGCCATGACCGTGGCAACAGCGCGTTTGATGTCAGCCTGAACGATGCGCGCTGGTTGTGTCATGCTGCGCACCTCCAGTTTGGTGCTGGCGCACTGCCCGACACACGGTTCAATTTGCGGTGTTCGCGCCAGATGACCATGCGCACTGCGTTGAGTTCGGCCAGCTGCCAGATGGCGCAGGCATGGAGTTGGGGATCTGACTTTGCGATGCGCGCCAGATGGCGGGCAGCGTCGGTCAGGTCATCGACCATGCGTGCGCTCCCCGCCATCAGATCGGCAAAGTTGACACCGGGAATGATGTGGCGCGTGATCAGCGCGCATAGGCGGGCATCGCTGTCGGCCATCGCCTGTGTTGCCGTGCCTGCGGCAACTGCTGCGGTCGCGCGTTGGGCGCGGGCGGCGGCTTCCTCGCGCCATTTGGTGGCGATATCGGTCATGCAGCCTCCGCACGGATGAACCGCAAGGCCGCGTCGCCCCATTGGTGGGCGCCTGCTGCAGCAATGCCGGGATAAGTCTGTGCCCGTTGGCGGGCGCGGTCTGGGCCGGGCGCGGCACGATGGCATTTCGACCATGTGCGATGTTCTGTGGTGCCGGGTTTTGGCGGTGTCAGCCGGTTGGTGTCTGCCAGATCGGGCAGGTTAATGAGTTCAAAGCCCGTCAATTTGAAGAACGGATCACCGTGGAAATAAGGGTGGACGAATTGCGTGTGACCGCGCCGGGTCAATTTGATGGCGTGCCTATGCATGACAGGGTTTTCAATCGCGCGGCAGGGAATGTCGCCTTCATCGCGGCAATACCGATAGAATGCAGCGGCATCCTCCATCTGCGCCCAGCGGACAGGATTGATCCCATTCTGCTTTTTGCACCCGATATACAGATGCTTTGAACCGCTGTTGCACAGATAGGTGCATGGCGGGTGCATGATGATGAGAAGGTCCCAGCCCCAATGCAGCACATCGCGCACATCACCAATGATGTGACGGTTGCTGTTGTCATTGGCGGGCTGAATATCGCAAGACCACGCGTCATAGCCGCGCGCCTCGAATGCGCGGCGCATGATGCCGGAACATTCGCATCCAATCAGAACGCGCAGAGGGCGTGTCACTGGCGCACCGCCAATGCCCTGTCGAGCGTATCAAGCGCGGCAAAGCCAAGGGCCAGCGCGCGGATGGCGCGGCGGCGCAGGATTGTTTGCTCTTGTGCGGTCAGCTTGCGGGGGTCGCCAATCAGCATTGATTGGACGCACTGAATATTGGCTACGACTTCGCGCATGATGTCCGCCGCACCACGCGCGTCATCCGCTGGCGCATCATGGCCGAACTTCTCAACCTGTTGCATGCGCAGCTGCAATGCGTCTGACCATGCCTGAGAGAAAATGGGCAGGGTTGATCCGGCAACATTCAAAGCGGTCATGGCAGATACTCCATGGCAATGAACAACCCGGCGATGGCGCAACCGGCCATCGCGACACGGGCGATCAGATATTTAGAGGGAGCGGCATTATTCAGCCTCTTCTGCGCGATAGAGCCACCAGCCGAGAAAGATCAGCGCGCCAGCACTGGCGATGACCAGCGTCGATTGGAGAGCGAGGGCGTGCGCCTCTGGCGTGGCGTTGTGGAAGAGGGCGATAAGCGCCGACATTATGCATGCCGTCCATCGCAGGTCAGTTCGCGCAGATCGCTGCGATCGACCGTCTTAGAAATGGCCGGCACATCAACGGTGATGTTGCCGATCCGTTTTTTTGCGCACGGTGCAGAGACGGTGAAACGTCCATCGGCGCGGCGTTGCATGATGCGGACGCGGCGGGTGCTGAACCCGGCTTTGCCGCCGCGCGGGCCGTCAACGGGTACGGTCAGCAGTGCGTAGCTGCCGACCTCTGGAAAGCGGGTTGTTTGTGCAAGCATGGCGAAGTCTCCTTGTGGAACTTCGCGATAGCTATTGTGATAATGCGATTATCGCAAGCGATAAATTGCGATAATCGCAAAACGTCGCAATTCAGGTGGGTTTATTCATCCGGATATTCGGGATCGGGCCACCAATCCTGTTCCTCTTTTGGACTGATCGCTGCTGTCGGTTCGGCAAATTGGGCCGGTGGTAGCACAGGTGATTCGCCGTCAAAGGCGATGCGGGCGGCACCGCCGCGTGGCGTGTGCCCCTGAAAAATGGCGCTGACCCATCCGCGCGTCCATTGCATGTGGATATATGGGACGCGTTCTGCGGGCAGATAACCGACCTGAATGCCGCAGCGTGTGTAAACGGCGATTGCCTGTGGGTCCTTCGGGTTATCGGGTTCGGGGCGCAGTTCAATGGGATCACCCGGTTGCAGCAGCTGTAGGCCAAAACGTCGGGTAGGGCCGCGCTTGTTGGGGAAATCCACCCCGACGATAGCGAGGGTGATTTGCGTCGGTTTCATTCGGGCCGCAACTCCGTGATCAGCCCGCCGGGAACGGTGGTGTAGAAACGCCCCCATTCATCATAGTTGCCTAGTTTTCGGCGGATAAGGTCGCGGCGTGCCTGTTCAAGTGTTGGGCGCCACGGTGCAATGGGGCGGTCCAGTGTTACCGCGCGCCACCATGTGACCCGCCCCGCCATAGGTTCACAGATCGCGCATAAAGCGGATGACGCGACCCGCGATAACCAGATCATCCTCATCAACAATCTGGCTGGCGACTGTCGGGTTGTCGGAAATAACCTCTATTTGTCCGCCGCTTATCCGGCGCAGGCGCTTGATAGCCCCGGCCCCAAAAAGCGAAATTGCCCAGACGCGATCCTGCACATTGAAGTTGGTCTGTGTCGTATCGATCCACACCAGATCATTGTGCATCAGGGTCGGGAACATGCTTTCACCGACACCCTTGGCAATGCGCAGGCGGTGCGGTGGCGTGCGTGAGAATGAGCGCACAAAGCCCAGCGCAAATTTCACACGATCATGTTCGATATAATCATCAATGTTGGTGCCCGCGCCCATCGAAAGAGAGAGGTCGAGCATTGGGATTTCAACCATTTCCTCATCATCGTGGCTGATGGTGGGGAGGGTAGAGCGGTGGGGCTGATGGCGACGGGTGTTGAGAAAGGCGATAGCCTTAATCTTCTCATCATTTTTCCACTGGCGCGTACCCTTAAAAATCTTGGACAGCATATCTGGCGACGACAGCCCAATTTCTTTGGCCATTTCTGCCTGCGTCAAGCCGAGTTCGCCAAGGCGACGTTTGATATCATCTGTATCCATGCAGCCTTGTTGCCGCTCGTGCCGCAATTCGCAAATGCGATTGTCGCAACTTTCTGCTTGCGATTTGCTTGCGATTATCGCAAGTGACGTTTCATGAGCAACATTTCGAACCATCTTATCGATTTGCTGGGCGGCACCACCAAGGTTGCTGGGTTGCTGCGCGCCAAGGTTTCCACCGTCCAAAGCTGGCGGCGCATCGGCATTGCCCCCCATCACGCCAACCATATCCGGTTGGCGGTGTGCGAGGCTGAACTGACCACGCCAGAGATTGAGGCGCTGTTGGTTGAACTGACCATTGGTGATGAAGTCTCCCCTGTGGATGTTGGGTCCGTGGGTATCGGCTGTGCCGATCATCTGTCGCCCGATAACGCAGGCCAGTCTATCGGGGTGGCGGCGTGAGCGCGGCGCGGGATGTTCGCCTGCCGCCGTATCTGGTGCGGTTAAAGATGGGCTGTGCCGATGCGGTGGCCCGCGTTGATAACCAGTCGCGGGTATCGACAATTGCCAATCGTTCGCAAGGCCGCATTTCTGATTTCTGCAATCCCTCTGTTCCCGATTTTATGCCGCTGGACGTGGCGTTGCGGATCGACGCCGAATCCTATGCACAAACCGGCGTCGCACCGATTGCTGATGCGATGGAAGAGGCCCGTAGTGCGCTGGTGAGCGGCGGCGCTGGCGACCCGGTTGAACCTTTGACGATACATCTGGCGCGATTTGCGCAGGAGTCAGCGGACCTGATCCGGGCGATGGCGCAACGGCATGCTGATACGTTGTCGCCCAATGCCATGCGTGAAATTCTGGCAGAGGCTGATGATGTTGGCGATGCGCTGCGCCAGCTGGTTGAGGATATGGTGCGGAGTGCCTGCCATGCTTGAGCGGCCACCTGTAAACCGCATGATTGTCGCTGCGCATGTGCGCGAGGATGGTGATGTTTTCCCGCTGGATGCGCTGGCTATTTTGGGTCGGGGGTATGGCGTCACAGCTGCTGAAATGGAGCAGTGGCTTGCCACCGCGCCGGTTGGCGCGCAGCTTGCCTATGCGCAAGGTTTTGATTTGCCACAGGGGTTGGCAGCAGTTGTGATGGCGCGCGAAGCCGCAGGCGCAGGGCTCGTCCACCTCAAACGGTCCAAAGTTATGGAGATAAAGGCCGGTCGGCGGGGGCAGGTCTGGTATCATTGGCTGGTCGAAAAACGTCCAGCCAAGGCCGATGCTACCCCTGAGCAATCCGACACCATGGCCTGGATGATCGGCGCCGAAGCGCAAGCTGTTTACCGGCTGTTTCGTCGTGCGGCTCTGTTGGACGAAGTTGCGCCAACGAATGGCGAGTTGTCGCAGCAACTCAATCTCAAAAATCGCGAACGTGCCCGTTATCTGGTGCGCAAATTGATCGACGCCGGATTGATCGTGGTGGCGGATGATGGCCCGCGACGCCGAAGGATCGTCACAATTGTCGCATCGGGTCGTTCGACAAAGGAGGGCGCGGTGTGATGGATCGTCAGTCGATTGCTGAACAAGTGAAGGCTGAGGCGCTGGAGGCCGGTAACCGGCGCAATGTGGCGCGGCAATTGAGTGCGGCGGCGGGCGCAAAGCTGAGCGTCTGCGCGCATATCCAAATGATCGAATTGGAGGCTGGGCCGGGTTCGGCGCGCGGCATGATCCGCGAAAGCTGGCCAGAAACACATGATTTATTGGGCCGGTTGTCGGCGGCGCTGGGTGAACGTCCGCTGCCGCTGCTGGTGCGACTGATCAACGATGAAGCGGCCCGGAAGGGGCTGCGTAGAGCAGGGGATTTGTGACCATGCAGGCGAGTTTATCTCATGCTGAGGCGGAAATTGTTGGGGAGCGCGTCCGCGCATGGATGGCGGACAACGCCATTGATGTGCAGCGCCCCGACGCCCTCACATGGGCAGATGTAGTTCAGCGCGTGCTGTTTGAGGCACGCGATACCATAAAGGCGCGCCCGAAGGCGAGTGCTGCGCCACAGCATTGGAGGGCCATTGATGTCCGATCATACCAAAATCGAATGGGCCGATGCGACGGCCAACGCCATTAACGGCTGTACGGTCCACTCGCCGGGCTGCACCAACTGTTATGCCATGCGGCTGGCGGGCACGCGGTTCCGCCACCACCCAACGCGCACGGGGTTGACTGACCAAACCAAGGCTGGGCCGGTGTGGAACGGCAATGTGCGGTTTGAAGACAAGGTGCTGTTTCAGGTGCTGGGCTGGCGTCGGCCACGGCGCATATTCTGGAATGCTCATGGTGACACGTTCCATGAGAATGTGCCAGACGAATGGATTGACCGGATCATGGCGGTATGCGCGCTGACGCCGCAGCATACCCATATGATCCTGACCAAGCGGGCGAATCGGATGCGCGACTATATGCGCAACCCAAGTGGCCGACACCGTGTTGCTCGTGTCATCATCGATATGCTTATTCGTAACCAAATTCGGTATAGCGATCAGTGGCCGGTGCAGACGATTGGCGATGTTGACGCGCCCGATGACGTGACGGTTACTTGGCCGCTGCCGAATGTCTGGCTGGGCGTTTCGGTGGAGGATCAAAAGCGGGCGAGCGAGCGTATTCCGCATTTGCTGATGACACCCGCTGCAATTCGCTTTCTTTCTTGCGAACCGCTGCTTGGACCGCTCGATTTGAACAACGTCGATGTCAACGGCGATGCCGAAATGGATACCCTCAAAGCGTTGTTGTGGAGCACGGAAATCGCCAACTGGCACGATTCAGACGACGAATGGGAAGCGGGCTTTTTTGACTATTACGGGAAGCATCCTGACGATGTGAGCGGTCCAATGCATCCGGTGTTAGATTGGGTGATCGTCGGTGGCGAAAGTGGCCGCGATGCCCGCGCGATGCATCCCGATTGGGCGCGGAGTCTGCGTGATCAGTGTGCTGATTCAGGTGTTGCATTTCACTTCAAACAATGGGGCGAGAGTCGGCCCTACAGCCCAAAGCACGATGACTTCACCCGCGACGATTGGACGGGGGAATATGGCGCCTCGCGTACGTTCCACGTTCTGAGAGAAGGTGAGGCGCCGGGTAGCGGCAACGCAATGGTCCGCGTCGGCAAGAAAGCCGCTGGCCGCATGCTCGACGGCGTCACGCATGACGCATTTCCTCAATCAATAACTCGCGCGGCCCGTTAGGGGCGGCTGGGAAGTATACAGATGAATAGTCAAAATCGGTCGACCGCTGTGATGCAGCGGCGGGTGGAGCCGCACGCCAGTTTGGATGACTTCCCGACGCCGCCATGGGCAACGCGTGCGGTGTGCGAGGTTTTGCAGGCATATGGCCTTAGTCTGGATGACAAGGTGTGTCGTGAACCCTGCGCCAATCGCGGGTTTATGGTGCGGCCATTGTCAGAATATTTCGCGGCGGTAATCGCCAGTGATGTCCATGACTATGGCGTGGGCTATCCGGTCAGGGATTACCTGTTCGCGCTGGACGGGGGCGCAGAGCGGTTGACTGGACGTTTATGAATCCGCCGTTCCGGCTGGCGCTGGAGTTTATCCAGACAGCATTGCGGCAGAGCCGTATCGGCGTTGCCGTGCTGGTTCGCGGGGCGTTCACCGAAGGGTTAGGCCGGTATATCGGACTGTATAGCGTGCATCGGCCATGGTTGGTGCTGTTCAGCGTCGAGCGCATTCCGATGGTGAAGGGGCGATATGATCCCGACGCGTCGACGGCCACGCAGTATCTGTGGCTGATATTCCGCAACGATACCAACGAAACCCTGCCGCCAGACTGGATCGCGCCATGCCGCAAGCGGCTGGAGCGTGCGGGCGATGATGTGTGGGGGGGCAAGTTCTAATGTCTCTCACCCCAGCCTTTATGGACGAACTGCGATCGCGTGTTACGCTGTCGGCGGTGATCGGTCGATCCATCGCGCTGACCAAAGGTGGCCGCGAATTTAAGGCGTGCTGTCCATTCCATCAGGAGAAGACGCCCAGCTTTACCGTCAATGACGACAAGGCGTTTTATCACTGCTTTTCCTGCGGGGCGCATGGCGATGTGATCCGGTGGATGATCGAATATGTCGGTGAAACTTTTATCGACGCTGTTCGCATCCTCTGCAGTGAAGTGGGCATGGAAATACCCGAACGGTCGCCTGCCAGTCAGCAGCGGGTGCAGCGGATCGAAGGTATCCGCCCGACGCTGGAGGTAGCGCAGGCGCTCTATGCCCGCGAATTGGAGATGAACGGGCAGGCGCGCGAGTATCTGTTCAAGCGCGGCATTGATGATGGTTTGATGGCGCGGTTTGACCTGGGGTGGGCGCCGGGGCGTTCTTCGCATCTGTCCGAAATAGGCATTGCATTGCCAGAGGCGCTGGCGGCGGGGCTGGCGTGGCAGAATGACGGGCGCGCAGGGACGTTATTTCATCTGCGGGTGATGGTGCCGGTGCATGATCGCCGGGGTAAACTGATCGGCTTTGGTGGCCGGTCGCTCCAACATAGTCAGCTGACCCCCAAATATAAGAACACGCCCGACACGGAGTTGTTCGACAAGGGGCGGGTGTTGTTCAATGCGCATCGCGCGGCTGAGATATTGCAGGTCCAGCGGCGGTTACGCATGGCGGGTGAGTATGCTGCGGATGAAGTGCTGCCGCTGATCGCTGTCGAAGGTTATATGGATGTGATCGCGCTGGATGGTGCGGGCATCCAGACGGCGGTTGCGCCGATGGGCACGGCGCTAACCGAGGCGCAGATGACGCAAATGTGGCGCATGGATGCGGCGCCGGTGCTGTTGTTTGATGGTGATGATGCGGGGCAGAGGGCAGCGATCCGTGCGTGTGAGCGTGCGTTGCCGCTGTTAAGTCCGGAAGTCACACTTAGGGTTGCGGTGCTGCCTGAAGGTCAAGACCCTGACGATATGGTGCAGGCGGGGCGAGTCGAACAGCTGCGCCATCGCATCGCCGATGCGACGCCGCTGGATAGCTGGCTGTTTCATGCGATTGTTGGCGATGCGGGGATGATCTGGAGCGGTCGCCACATCAGGTTGCCGGGCTGTGGGGGCGTTTGGAAGCGCTGGCGCGCACGATCACGCATGCGGAGTTGCAGGCGCAATATCTGGGGCTGTGGCGCCGCTGGTTTGACCGCATCGTCAGTCTGAATGGGGCGATTGCCGAGGACCCGCCGCGCGGCATCGCCGTAGCGCCGGGTGAGCGATCCGCCGAGGAATCGGCGTCGGTGCTCGCGGCTGCGGATGATGACGGGGAGCGGCGGCTGCGTGCAATCCTGCGCGGCATCATGCACAAGCGTGATGAGCGGCGGGCGATAACGCAGGAAATAGCCGACATGTTCTCCATCGCCAAAGGCATGGGGTATAACCGCAAGGCGCTATCCGCGACGATTGCCGACTTAGAGGCTGATACCGACAGTCGTGAAGCTTTTGAGGCGGATTATGTCGTCTATCGCCGGGCAGCGGGTGTGCGCGGGCCGCGCAATGAAGCGATGCTACCCCAGCCAGACGAAGCGCGCGATCATAGATTGATGTCGACGCCAGCGGCACGCCGTTTGAGCAAGATTGATGCGTATCTGGAGGCAGGCACGGTGCAGCGGCAATTGCCGCCGCCTGATGATATGAAGGGGGAAGCGCATGGCGGATCGTGATCCGGGCGCGTTGTCGCCCACCTATCCAGAGGCCGGGCCTGACCCAATCCTGTGGCGGTCAAAGCTGCCGCTGAATGACATGGGCAATGCTATGCGTTTGCAGGAACGCGCGGCGGGGCGGCTGTTGTTTGTCGGTGAATTGGGACGCCAAGGGGCGTGGGTCCAGTTTGATGGCATGCGGTGGACGCATGCTGATGGCGATGCGCGGGCGCGGGCGTTCGCGTTGCAAGTGCCTGAAATGCTTCTTGAGGAAGTGCGCGTGCTGCGTCTGGCCGGTGAAGCTGAATTGATGGCGGTGTGGGGTAAGCATTTCACGCCGCAGATGCGGGATGAGCGGTGCGCGGCGTTGTTCGCATGGGCCATGAAAACCGGCAATAGCGACCGATCCAGTGGTATGTTGAAACAGGCGGCAAGTCTGGAGGATGATCAGGGTCGTTTCCTGATGCGGGCCAGTCTGGACGATTTTGACACCGATGTGCTGGCTTATCACTGCCTGAATGGTGTGCTGCGCTTTGTTGAGGAAGATGGCCGGTGGCGCGCGCGTTTCACGCCTGGGCATTATCCTGCCGACCGATTTATGCATATCGCGGCGGTAGCGTTTGATCCCGATGCCAACTGTCCTGAATGGGTCAAGCGTCTGGAGCAGCTGCATGATGACCCGGTGGCGCGCACAGCAATCCAGCGGATTTACGGTATGACGTTGACCGGGCTGACATCTGACCAAGCATTTTACATCTATCAGGGCAAGGGTGGCGACGGCAAGTCGATGACGAATAAGATCATTGGTGCTGCGCATGGTGATTATTTCCGGTCGGCCAGTCCTAAAACCTTCCTGCAAAGCCGCAATGAACGCGGCGGCAGTGAGCATCAGGCCGATATCGTGCGGTTGCGTGGCGATATTCGCATGGTGGTGATCGATGAGCCGAAAAAGGGCAGCACATGGGACGGTGAGCGCATCAAACAGGTTACGGGGAGCAAGATCACTGCCCGTGCGCCCAACGCGATCGAGGATGTGACCTTTGAACCGCATTTCAGCTGATTGTGGAATGCAACACTCTGCCCAAGGCACCCAGCGATGATCGCGGGTTTCGACGGCGGTTCAAGCTGCTGCCGTGGCTGAAAACCTATGGGGTGACGCCGGGACTAGATGATGAACCGCCGCACATGGTCGAGAAGCGATTAATGGGCGAACTGTCCGGCATCCTGAACTGGATGGTCACCGGGGCGCTGGAATGGCTGGATAGTGCTGAGATACCTGAACCGGAGATCGCGGCAATCGCCACGTCTAACTATTGGGCGAATGGCAGTGCACTCAGCGAATGGCTGGAGGCGTGCTGTGATATCACCGACCCCGACGCTGACGAATTGGCGACCCCGCTGTACGAGGCATTCAAGCGCTGGTGCATCGAGCGCGGCGACAAGGAAGATATGATCCTCAAACAGACTTCATTCGGCAATGCACTGACTGAGCGACAGATATACGGGGTCAAGAACAGCAAGGGGAATATTGTGCGTCGGGGCATCCGCCTGCGCGATGCGGCACGCTCTGAAAGCCTCGATCTGCACGCCTCTGCTGGCCCGTCTGTACCATGGCCAGATGATGATCCGGGGCCTGACCCGTTCGGGCGTGACTGGCCGTGACCGTGTGCCGTGTGCGGGCCGGATGGTCGGTCGGGATGACTATCCGGGCAACTGTCCGAAGGGGTGTCCGTAACGTGGGGGCGGCGGGGCCGCGATGCTGGCGACGGGCGGTTACGGATGGTTCTACGGATAGTCTTACGGATAGTGGGACGGACAGTAGGAATGTTGGATTTAAGCGGGTTACGGATAGGCGGACAGACATATGACAATGTTGGTAATGTACATGTGCGCGCGCGCACGAAGTGAACGGACCTTGGCAATGCTGTCCGTAGTTGGGGGTGTGCAATCATGACGGCGGATGATGTTGAAGCAGCGTTGGTTGAGGCGATGCGGCTGTGGTGGCGCTCGCCAGGCGGTGGGCGCTGGCCATTCGCCAGCGATGGGCCGTGGCACCTGATGACCCGTGAGGCATGGCGTGGTGATTATGATGCGCGCGGTGGCGATGGTGAAGCACCTGCGCCCCGTCCACTGCCCCTAACGCGTGATGAGGTGGTGGTGCGTGACCGCATGCTCGACTGGCTGGCCTTGCTCACTGATGAGTATGAACGGGCACTGGTGGTCGCGGTGATACGACAACTGGCGATGGGGTATGCCCAGCCATCTTGGGTCAGGCTGGTTGCGCGCTTCCCCAAGAGGGCGGTGGAGCCTGATGGCCGTGAGCGGTTGGTGCGGCGCGGAGCGCACGGGCTGCGCAAGCGATATCGCCGGGCGCTGGCCAAGCTGGCAAGCCTTTGTAGTGCTGAGTTGGCCGCATGATGGGCGGTGCATTCCGCGCTGAATGTGGCGGCAAAGCTGGGTGCGGACTGGTCAATGCGGGACGATTTTCCGCGATCAAATTGATGATGTCCACATCTGACCTCAAATATGCCACCTATGGAGATACGCTGAGGCAACGCGTTCGGCTCCTTGGGGTAGGGCACGGTGCGGAGGCGTCGTAGGTTGTCTGAACTCCCTGAGACTTGGCACGGCGGCGCGTTCTGCGGAGCGCCGCGCCGTGCCATTTTCGCCTAGGCACAACTTGTGGGGTGCGAGGTCGGAAAAGGCCGGGTTGGGCCTAGGGGTTGGGGGTGGCGTGGGTCCTTCCGTAGGACTTCACCCTATACGGGGGCCGGAGGCGTTTGGTGTGCGAGTGTTTCCATTTTTTGGAAGGCTTGTTGTTTTTGTTTCGGTTTTGAGGTCGATCCATGATCGTGTCGCTGGGTGAGCTGGCGCGGGTCGATGGGATGCCATCGGAGCCGACGCTACGTAAACTGATTGAAACGAACCCTGACTTTCCGCTGATAACGCGCGGGAAGAATGGGCAAGGTTATGAAATCAGTCTGGAAGCGGCAATTACATGGTTTCAGGATCGTAAGGCGCGTGAGGATGCTGCCGAACGCGCCAGGCATGAGGAAATCCGCCAGCAGGCGCTGGACCTTTTAGGGCCGGGTGCAATCGCGCAGCCGCAGGTTGGGCTGACGCCGACAGAGCGTAAAGCGCTGATCGAGGAAGAATTTGCAGCGACCCGACTGGCACGGCAACGCGGTGAGTTGGTGAAGCGCGCAGAGGTGGAAGTGGCCGTGGCGGAGTTCGTTTCGCTGGTAACGGATCGCATGGAGTCACTGCCCCAGCGGTTGTTGCGCAGGGCGCAATTGCCGCGTGAAGCGGTGGTGGCACTGGAGGAAATTTTGCGGGCGGATCGTGCAGCGATCGCTGACGCATTTGGAAAGGTTGTGGCAGGGTCGGTCAATGCGGGGGTCAGCGATGATGCCAGCGGGGCCGGTGATCCCGCCATTTGAGGCCGGGCATGTTCTGGTTGGCCGCATCATCGACAAACGGTTTCGGCCCAAAACCGCGTTAACGGTAAGCCAATGGGCGGCGTTGCACAGGGGTTATGATCCCAAGTCAGCGCCGTGGCAGTCGGAAATTATGGACGCTCTTGGCGATCCGATGACTTCCGAGGTTGGACTGATGGGTCCGGCGCAACAAGGCAAGACAGAAATCGGGTTGGCATGGGTTGGCTGGTCGATTGATCATGACGTCGCAGATATGCTGATCTGTCAGCCGTCGCGCGACCTGGCCGATGAATTTGCAAAGACGCGCATCGGAGCGATGGTGAAACAGGTTCCGGCTCTGCGGGATGCTCTGCTGCCGCTGGCGAACGCGGATAATATCCACCTGAAGCAATTCAGGGGCAGCAATTTGCGTACTATCTGGCCGGTGGCTGGGCAGTTCCGGCAACGTCCGGTGCCGCGCGGCTGGCTGGACGACTATGATGAGATACCCGCCGATATCGAAGGGCAGGGGTCGGCAGTCGGTCTACTTGACAGCCGCGCCGAGAGTTTTGAGGGACGCGATACGAAATTTGTCACATCCTCGCCCGCGCGTGAGGATGGTAGCGGCATTGAGGCGTTTGTTGAAATGGGAACGGACGAACGGCTGATGCCGGTCTGTCCCAGCTGCGGTGAGCGCATTGAGTTGAACCTGTTGCGGGATTTGAAGTTCGATCGGACAGATGATCTCGATATCGCTGTTGCGACGGCCCATGTGGTCTGTCCCGCGCATGGTTGCGTATTGACCGGGCAGGATCAGCGTCGTTTGACCGATAGCGAATATGATCTGCCCAATCGAGGGTGGGTGGCGAAACGACCACAAGTAGGGCGGCGTCGGCGGACGTTTCGGCTGGACGGATTATTAGGCTTTAAAAGCTGGGGGGAGCGGGCACGCCAATGGCGTGAAGCTGAAATGGCGTTTGAAAATCGTCAGGATGAAGCCCCAATGCGGGCGTTCGTCAACACCAAGGCGGGGTATAACTACCGCGCCAAGGCGTCGGGCGAGAAGCCGATTACTGCGGATGAGTTGATGAAGCGGCGCGAGGCAGGTTGGAAGCTGGGGACGGTGCCACGCGGACCGAAAGTGCTGAATATCACCGTCGATGTGCAACATGATCGATTTGAATTATCGACGATTGGAACTGCGCGCGATCGCGAGACATGGCTGGTCGATCGGTTCGCCATTCATGTGTTGGATGATGGGTTAACGCCGGTTCGCCCGTTTCGGAACAAAGAGCATTGGCAGGTGCTTCTGCCCCTATTCAATCTCAAAGTGCCGCTGGCGGAACTGGGAGAGGATGGCAAGCCGGTAGGCCATGCGCCGATCCTTTCGCTCACCGTCGACATCGGCGGTAGCGATCGGGATGCTGACGCTGCAACGGAAGGAGCCAAATATTTTTACGAGGCGGCGCGCGCGCTGGGCATTCACCCATCGCGCATAACGCTCGTCAAAGGTGGCTCTAACCGCGCCGATATGAAGTTGATGAAAGTCGGCCAGTTCGCTGACCAAAAGGTGAAAGGCGGGCCACGGCGGCATAGCGCGAAGCTGTGGATCGCCAATGTGCATAGGCTGAAAAACATATTGGACGCACGGTTGCGGCGGACATCGCCGGGGCCGGGCTATGTCCATTTTCCAGCTGATCTGGAGGAAGAGTTTTTTGCCGAACTGACGGCAGAGGAATTGAAAGACGGCAAATGGTCCAAGGTTCGTGCGAGAAACGAGACATGGGACCTGTTGGTTTATGCTGAGGCGGCGATCCAAAAGCCGCCATTTGCGCAGAGTGCAGGACATATGCGTTGGATACCGCGCGGATTTGGGATCGCATGGCCCCAATCACGCGGTGGCGGGCGGACGCATGAAGTGACGGTGGACAGGGGCGTTATTGCCCAGAGCGAAGATGCTCGCCCCGCAGCTCCGCCCGCCGAAACAGAATCGGTGGCCCGGCCACCAGTCAAGGCCAAGCGTCCGGCGGTCAGGCGACCGCGCGGTTCGTGGATGGGCCGATTAAGTTAATGGAGATGATCGTTTGACCGAAGCAGCGCTGGTGCCGGTGCGACTGATCGCCGGTGACAGTTTGACCTTACGGCTGACGGCAGCGGCCACGGAATATCCCGTGGCTGATGGCTGGGGGCTGGTCTGGCAACTGTCGCCCGTGAAAGGTGGCGATGTAACCGAAATAGACGCTGTTGCCGATACTAGCGCGTGGGTTGTTCGGTTGCTGCCATCCGCATCTGAACAGTTGGCTGCTGGTCAGTATAGCTGGGCGGTTAGGGCCGCGCGGCCAGATGATCGGAAGACGATAATGTCCGGGGTTTTGCAGGTCGATCCCGATCCTGCGTCGGTAAATGTCGATCGACGTTCACATGCCCGCCGCGCGCTGGACGCGATCGAGGCGGCTTTGGAAGGGCGGGCGGGTGATCCTGACCTGAAATATACGTTCGAGGATGGGCGATCAGTTGAGATGGTCCCCCATTCGGAATTGATGAAATTGCGGGACTATTATCGCCGTGAAGTTGCCCGCGATGGCGGTGGCAGCGCACGCGGCGGGCGCCCCATGCGCATTCTGCCGAGGCTGTGACATGAAGATATTGGGTATCGAATTGCGCATGCCATTTGGCGGCGGTCGCAATGATGCGGGCACCGTGTCGGTTGCTGAGGCGATTGCGCGTCCAATGAAAGTATCGCGGGGTCGGCGCAGTTTTGATGCCGCACATATCGGGCGTTTGACCTCCAGCTGGACGCGCAGCGACAGCACGGTGAATATGAGCCTGCATAAGGACTTGCGCCTGATGCGGGCGCGAAGCCGCGACTTTTTTCGCAACATGGAGTTGGGGCGCAAGTTTGGTGCAATGGTGGTCAACAATGTGGTTGGACCAACGGGGTTTGCTCTGAAAGTCGATTGCTGCAAGCCGGATGGCACACCTGATCCGAAAGATAGCCGCAGGGTTGCAGAGGCATATTGGCGCTGGACCGAAAAGGGGCAGTATGACGTTACCGGGCGTTTGTCTGAGGCAGAGTTTGACCGCTTGATGGTGCGCATGGTCGCACGCGATGGTGAAGTGTTAATCAGGCTTGTGGAGGGTAGCGATCGCGGGATTCATGGGTGCCAACTGCAACTGTTGCCGGGGCATCTGCTTGATGAGGAACATAACCTTGATCTTGCCAACGGTAATCGGGTCCGCATGGGGGTTGAATTTGATGGGTGGATGAAGCCGGTCGCCTATCATCTGCGCATCACCGACAAGAATGATGATCTGCATGGCAGCACGGCCAAGCGGTATCAGCGTATTTCTGCTTCTGAAATCATCCATGTGTTTATGGCTGAGGATGCCGAGCAGTGGCGTGGCGCTCCATGGGCTTATGCAGCGTTGCGCCGCGCCCGCGATCTGGACAAATTTGAAGAGGCGGGGCTGATCGCGGCCAATGTTGGCGCTAGTAAAATGGGGTTTTACCAGCAGAAGGACCCGGAGGCCGGTTCGCCGGTGGTCGGTGATTCCGATGGTGACGATGCAGAGGTAGCAGCAGTTGAATTCACCACAGAGGTAAAGCCGGGTGCGTTCGAAGTAATCCCTGATGGGTATGAGTTTAAGGAGTATGATCCTAAATACCCCAGCGAAGTGTACGACCCGTTTACCAAGGCCGTTGCGCGCATGGTGGCAACAGGATTGTTGGTGTCCTACCACGGGTTGACCGGAGATCTGACTCAGGTGAGCTTTAGCTCAATCCGCGCGGGTACACTTGATGATCGCGAAGTCTGGAAGGTGTTTCAGGACGCCTTTATTGCGCAGGTCAAGAAGCCAGTGTTTAGTTGGTGGCTCGCGCGGGCGCTGGCGACTGACCCTGAATTGAGGCACCTGCCATATACCAAGTTCGATAAGTTTAATGCCCCAATCTACTCAGGTCGCCGGTGGGATTGGGTTGATCCGCGCTCTGAGATGATCGCAGCCAAGGAAGCGGTGGCGCTGGGTATTAGTAGTCGTCAGCAGATTTGCCGCGATCGCGGCGTGGATTTCGACGTGATCCGCCAAGAATTGGAAGCGGAAGCCAAAATGGGCTTCATCGCACCGCGAAGCGGCGGTGCGGGTGCGCACGTAGCGCCGCGTAAACCCGACGATCAGGAGTAAAATTGAATGGATAGTGTTTTGCTAGCCTGCCGGGATCGTGAATTTCCGGCGGGAATGATGTTGCGCGATACGGCATTTGAGGTCCGAGCGGAAGCGGTGAACCGCGACGAGCGCTCGGTCATGCTCAGTTTTTCATCGGAATCTGCTGTAATCGCCCGCTGGTGGGGCTCCGAAATTCTGGATCACGGCGCGAATAGCGTCAGGCTTGGTCGCCTGAACGGTTCTGCTGCGCTGCTGGTAAACCATGACACTGACGATCAGGTTGGGGTCGTGGAACGTGCCTGGCTGGACGCCGGCAAAGGGTGGGCCATTGTTCGATTTGGTAAATCGAAACGGGCCAACGAGGTTTTTGAGGATGTCGCAGATGGCATCCGCAAGCTGGTGAGCGTGGGATATCGAATTCACAAGCTGACATTAGAAACCAAAGATGACGACGAAAAAACGTATCGGGTGGTCGATTGGGAGCCGTATGAAATCTCCATCGTATCGATCCCCGCCGATACAAGCGTTGGCGTAGGTCGTGACGGCGAAGCGCCCGCATTTGATCCCCGAACCTTAATTTCCGAAGAGGATGACGATATGCACGGAAAACGTTCCGCTGGCGGCGGCACTGCCGCGCCCGCAACTGAAGCTGTGACGCCTGCACCTGTTGCGGCCCCCACTGAAACGCGTGGCCTTGAAACGCCAGCGCCAACTGCTCCGACCCCGCTGGTGGCTGCTGCGTCGGCAACGGCATCATCGGATGCCGTACGTCAGGCAGCGATCGATGAGCGCCACCGCATTGCGAATATTCGTTCAATGGGCGAGCGCCTTAATTGCGTAGAACTGGCGAATGCGGCCATTGACGATGGCCGGTCGTTTGATCAGTTCGCCATCGACTATCGCGCGCAGGCTGGAAGCGCGTCGGCGCTGCGCACTGCAGAGGACCCGGCAATTGGCTTGAGCGAACGGGAAATCTCTCAGTTCAGCTTTGTCCGTTTGCTCAATGCGATTGCCAATCCTAATAACCGACAGGCGCAGGAAGCCGCAGCATTTGAATTTGAGGCTAGCAGCGCAGCCCAAGCCCGTTCGGGCAAGGACCACGCTGGAGCGACCACTGTACCGTTTGAGGTATTGCAAGCCGGGCGTCGTGATTTGACCGTTGGCGTCGCTGCAGACGGGGGCAATCTGGTGGCGACAGAACTGCAGCCCGGATCATTTATTGAGTTGCTTCGCCACGCATTGATTTTCCCAGGCTTGGGTGCCCGCATTCTCACTGGATTGTCAGGTAATATCGCAATTCCGCGCCAGACTGGCGGCGCCACGGGCTATTGGGTTGCGGAAAATGGCGCACCAACCGAAAGCCAAGCGTCGTTCGATCAGGTTGCGATGACCCCAAAGACGGTGGGCGCATACTCCGATTTCAGTCGTCGTCTGTTCCTGCAAAGTTCGATCGCGATTGAAAGTCTAGTGCGACAGGATTTGGTCAATGCACTTGCGCAAACGCTCCAGATTGCAGCGATCAGTGGCACAGGGGCCTCTAACCAGCCGCGCGGCGTTCTCAATCTATCCGGCATTGGGGCTGTTGTTGGCGGGACAGATGGTGCAGCGCCAAACTGGGACCATATCATCGAACTTGAAACCAAGGTTTCAGCCGTTAACGCCGATGTGGGCAGTCTTGCTTATGTTACTAATGCCAAGGTGCGCGGTAAGCTGAAGGCAACACAGAAGTTTACGGGAACGAACGGCGCGCCGGTTTGGGATGCAGGATCGACGCCGCTCAATGGCTATAACGCAGCTGTCACTAACGCGGTTCCCAGCAATCTTACGAAGGGAGCGGCCACTGCTGCTTCTGCCATCATTTTTGGTAATTGGGCCGATATGCTGTTCGGGTTCTGGTCTGGTCTGGACTTGATGGTTGATCCCTATACTCAATCGACAACCGGCGGTGTTCGCATCGTTGCATTGCAAGATGCTGACATTGCGTACCGTCACGCTGAATCGTTTGCCGCAATGAAGGATGCGCTGGCCGGTTAATCCACCAGCAAAATTGCCGATAAAGGCCCGGTCGCAACGCGCAGCCGGGCCTTTTTCTTATCCCAAATTGGAGGTCGTAAGATGGCCAAGAAAGCTACGATTTTAGCAGCGACGGTGCTGGTCGCCCTGCGTGATATTTTTATTGATGGTCAGCCCTTTGCCGCTGGTGACCGGGTTGATGACGCGGGACTTGATCCTGAAGAGGTCAAACTGGTTAGGCGCGCTGGTGCTGTGCAGGAAATGAAGGAGAAAGATTATCTGGCCTTCATGGAACAGCGCGAGGCCGATGCTGAAGAGGCCGCGCGGCTACAGCAGGAAAAAGACGATGCGGATGCTGCCGCAGCTGCTGCAGCTGCTGCAGCTGCGGCAGCGTCAGAAACAGCGAAAGATGGCGTCAGTGGTGGCACGCCGCCGCCGCCGTGAGCGCCGGGCATTCTCACCACCGCGAGCGCATCGGCGCTGATCCACACTTTTGTCAGAGGCTGACATGAAATCGATCATTCTCAACACTGCCGTTCTGACGAACGGTGGAACCCGCGTTGACGCTGGCGGAACTTTGCCGGTTGGCGCCGGAAAAGATGCAATCACCGCAGAGCGTGCGCGCGCACTGGTGGCGCGGCGTATGGCTGACACCAATGATCCTGCACCAGTTACAAAGGGTGCGGATAAATGAGCGGCATTCCGGGTGCTGGTGCGAATGCCGCATTGCGACGGCTGCGGCAGCGGTTTTCCGTTGTTGTTACCGTCACCGGCCCCGGATTCTCTGTGCCAACTGAGTTGATTGCCGTGCGCAGTAACGGTCCCGCCGATGCCTTTGATGGTGCCGGTAAAAGTAATCGGCGCACCACTTTTGAGTTTGGCATGGAAGATTTTCCAGACGCCCCTGACAAAGACGAACACCGTTTCGTTGATCAACGCGGTCGTGCGTGGCGTCCCGTCGATATCGTCCGCCGGGATGATGTCGACGCATGGGCCATTGATGTGGCGATGCAGATATGACTGTAATTCGTCAGCGGATCATGGATGCGATTGAGGCGGCGTTGATCGCAGCTGAGATTGTCGACGAAATAGAGGTCATGCCAGCTGGTGATGGGACGCCGTCCGCCCGCCGTGTCGTCCATATATTCGATTTGGGTCATCGGGTTCAGTCGGAAGAAGAGGCGGGCACCACGCGGTATGGCATGGGTGTCGGCTTCGATGGCTATGCGCGCGGCAATAACGGCAAGGAAGCACTGGCGCTCGCGAACCAAATTTATGGCGATGTGATGCGAACGGTGTTCGCGATGGATCGACAAGCCCTGTTTTCTGAGGAAATTGAAGAGGGCGACATGTCCCCGCCGGTTTCCGCCGGGCGCGCTGACACGCCCTGCATCGCGTTCAGCGTCGACATCACAATTTATTTTGCAACCCAGCGCGGCGACCCCGCCGTGATCAATTAGGAGTCTGGTTATGGCTTTTCCATTTGAGCCGCTGCGCCCGCGCAATACGGTCATTCTATTCTGTCTGGAGGGGCCGGAAGGCCCGAACACGGTGCCGACGCTGGCCGATGCCATTCCATTTGAGAATGACAGTCTGGATTATAACTCGCCATGGGCAACAGAGGATTCGAACGAAAATACGGGCAGCATGGTGGACGGCCTGCCGCTGGTTGTCGGCCAGCCATCGACCCCGAAATTCCGCTTTCGGGTCAAGGGCGCGGGCGCTGGCGCCACCTATTCATCATCAGTCAAACCGCCCCATCATGCAGTTTTTCAGGCGTGTGGGTGGCGCGGTCTGTTTTCCGCATCAGTCGCAGCCACCGCAATCACGGCTGGCACCGATGTCAGCGCGACGCTGGCAGCGGCCTTTCCAGCGCAGTCGCAGGCTTTGCGGGGCATGCCATTGTTGCTGAGTGGCACTGGTCTGACCAACCGTCTGGTGCATGTCGCAGATTACAGCGCCGCGCGTGAGGCCATTTTGACTGACAAGCTGGCATCAGCATTGACCACTGCTGTTAGCGCCGCATTGCCTGCCAACTGGACCTACGCGCAGACAAGCCCCGCCGATGCTGCCGCACGCGCCGTTGACCAGCCGCGCGCGGTGATGTGGGTGTATGAGGATGGTCGCCTGTTAAAATGGGGTTCGTTAAAGGGCTCCATTGAACTGTCTGGCGATACGGCGAAGCCGGGTTTTGCGGATGTCAGTTTTGAGGGTGTGTTTTTGGGCGAAGATGTGGCGCCCGTGCCCAAGGTTACTGTGCCGCAACATACCGCCCCGGTGCTGGCGCAAGGTGCAGGTGGCGTTACCCCGGCGCAGATGGTCAACCGGATTGAGTTGGCCTGCAAAAGCTGGAAGACCATCGGCCCGGCGCGCCTGCAATCGATCGATGACGCCAACACCGCCTTTGGGTTCAGCGCGGCGGATATTGATGGGCGTGGGGGTGGCCTTTCGCTTGACCCGCTGACAGCGTTAAAATCCAATATCGACCGCTGGTCAGAAATTGAGGTTGGCGCAAAAATGACGGCGATCCTGCGGCTTGGACAGGCGGCGGGCAATCGCTGGTCATTGACGCAGCCATTGTCGGTTCCGGTCACGTCCGATCCCGGCAAGCGCGGAATCCACCGCATTGATCAGCTGGAGTTGCGCGCGCAGACGCCGGGCGTCGACCATGTTGACCGTGACGGCGACCAAATTCTTTGCTTCTATTGAGGGTGCCATGATCGGAACGAAAGTAGGGCAGACAATTGCCTTTAGCATTCCATGGTTGCGGCACATGCCGAACCCGCCAACATTCCATTTGCGTGTTGCAGCCCTGACCGACCGCGACCTGTTTGAGGCTGAGTTGGATGGTGAATATGATGCGGGTCGGGTTTACCCCTATGCAGTGCGTGCAACTGTGCTGTCGGGGATTGCGGCATTAGGCGGTGACGATGCGCCGGTTCTGACCGATCTGGCGAATGCGTATTTCGGTGATGAGGCTGATGCGATGCCGCAGCCGGAAAAGCAGCGCATGACCGAATTGCTGGATATCCTGCAACAGCATTGGCCGGATTACCGCCGCCTAACGGCGCAGTCAGCGCGGCGTCTGAACCTGATGCCGACGCTGGCACTGCAACGCTGGTGCGCAGGTTGGGATGATGTGACCGATGTAGAGGGCAATGCATTGCCATTTACATCTGGCCCGACCGGGCGCCCGGATGATGATGCGATGCGCCGCCTGCCGCCGCTGTTTATCGCGGTTGCGGGCAGTGAGGCATATGCAATCCAATCCGGTCGAGGAGAGGCAAAAAACTCAGCGCCGCCCTCCGGGTCCGCCGGGACCCCGGAGAGTTCGCCTGTGGCCGCACCAACGGCGACGGGTGGATCATCGGCGGGGACATCTGGAAGGAAAACCCGGCCATCGTCATCCCGCGCGCGACGTTCAACATCGTCGACCTCTGGTTAAGGTGTCGGCGCATGGGGCAGGGCATGTTGGCGACGATGCCGATTCTGCCCTGCGCCGGGGGCGTCGGTGATCAGCCCGCCGCGCTGCTGGATGCTTTTGAAATTCTGGATATGCTGGTTGCCAAGAAAGAGGGGGAGGATTGATGCGGATTGAGGCACAGGTTGACCGTCAGTCGCTGTCGCAAGCTGAGGACAGCCTGATCCGTATCGTCCTGTTGTCGGAAGTAGAGGCGCTGCATGATGCCACGCGCTTTATGGAAAAGGATTTGGAGCGCCAGACGCGGGCGGCGGCAAAAGGTTCGGCATGGCGGGCGTGGAAATCCACGGTATACCCGACGGCGAAACGTCCGGCGGCTGATCCGCAGGGACTGATTTTTTCCAATGGCGGGCATCGCAGCCATGGCATGCTGACCTATTTTTCACGACCTGGCGTCAATCGCGCCAAACAGGGGAAGTATCTGGCGGTTCCAATGAATGAGGCACGCAAGCATGTGCTGGGGCGGCGGGCGTTGCGCGGCATGCGTGATGGGACGGGTGATATCCTGCGGTTCCAGCTGCAGACGGGGATCAAGCTGCAGCCATTGTTTCGTCCGGGCAAGGCACCGCTGTTGGTTGCCAAGGGGTATCGCACTGCTGGTGGAGCGATGCTGCAAAAGAGCGACCGTGATGCTGCCGCGATGCGGGCAGGTGGGCAAAGGCTGACGCCGGTAACGATACCGATGTTTGCGCTGATCGATGCGCAGCCGCACGCCAACCGCGTTGGCATCCATGCCGCAGGGCGCAGGGCCAGCGATCGATTTGAGACTGTCTTTTCACGCCGGTTGCGCGCAAATATGGGGAGGAAGTGAACGGGGCGAGTTAGCTGTATGGACTGGAAGCAAGAATCTGTTTCGTTGTTGGTGAACAACGTGCCTAGGATACTCTTTGGCGTCGCTAGTATTGTGGTGTTGGCATTTTTGGCGACGTGTATGTTGCAAAAGAATGGCGATGACCCGCAACGGCCCGATCTGAATCAGCGTAACACGCCGGAAGCATGCGCCCGCTTCGAGACCGCGAGAAACGAGTTGATAGCCTCTTCACGGCTAATTCGTGATGATGGACCGGGAGCACTTACAATTGCTCCAACTCTCTGGGGACAGACATCGTCTGATGTCCGTCAGCAAATCGCGATTGCATTAGCCAACGACGGTGGGTGCCGACTGGGTGTTAGCCCGTGGCAAGTTCGTGTGCGCATTCGCAGTCTGTCGAATGGTCAAATTCTTGCGGAAGGCTTGCCGCATGAGTTTGGCAAACTCTAATCGTGGGTGAGGGTTCGCTTTAATATTCGCCGGATTGCTTCAGGGCGACTGGGATTGTCAGGTTGCTTTGCAATCCATGCATCCAAATTTGCCAACTCTTCCGGTGGCAAGCGAACGTTCACCGGCGTTGCATCCACACGCGGCCTTCCGGGGCCCTGTTTACTAGCGCTAGATATTGACATGACTATTTTCTAGCGCCATATATGGCGAACGGCAAGAGAGTAGGAGCTCCCCTGCCGTTCTAATCATAACCATGGAGTGAGCCATGATTACGACTGGTTATACCGGTAGCAGTGAAGTTGCGCCCGATAAAGGGGCGGTGAAAATCGGGCAGGACGCGATGCGTGGCCTGTATTTGGAATGGCGCGGCATCAAGGATGCGTTTTGCCGTGGCGTTGACAATGATCGGCTGTTCAGTCGTTTGGTGGCGGTGGAGGAAGAGGCGTCGGCATATATCCCCGACACTGTTGAGGATATGGCCTATAAAATCCTGATCGCCGATGATGGCGGCGATATGGATGTTAATATTTATCAGAAGCGTTTGGTTGCCATGTCACGGCAGATTGCCGGGGTGGTGGCGTGATGGGCGAATTGACATTCTTCGAGTTTGAAGGACGCAAGTTGCGCAGCATAGATCGTGGCGGGGAGCCATGGTTTGTAGCGCAGGACGTTTGCGATATCCTAGGAACCCAGAACGCGCGTCAGACGCTCGCCAAATTGGGGGATGATGAAGCTGATGTATATAATTTATACAGCAGCGGTCAGAGCCGCGCGTTGAGCATCGTTTCGGAAGCCGGGTTATACGTCATAGTGCTACGGTGCCATCGGGCTTTGACCGAGGGTACGGTTGCATACCGATTTCGTCGCTGGGTGACTGGCGTGGTGCTTCCAACACTGCGCAAAACCGGCGTCTATGTAATGCCAGGCGCTGAACCAGAAGCGGCAGCACCGGCGATTGAGGATGAACGGCAACTTATGGTTTCCTTGGCCGTAGTCAGGGAAGCTCGGCAGATTTTCGGGCGCAAGAAGGCAGAGCGCGTTTGGGCGGCATTGGGTTTGCCCGATGTTGACGGTCTGCCACGCGTTGATGGTCGCCGAACGCTGACCGATGGGACGCCGCAATCGGTGGCACAATGGCGGGATCGGTGTACCACGCCGGTGGAGGGTTGGTGCCGATCATCCGATTTGTGGCGCAGCTACCAGAATTTCTGCGCCGCGCAGGAAGTTGAACCAATTAATCAGACCGCCTTTGGTCTGGCGTTGAATGGCATGGGCCATGTGTCCAAAAAGAATGGTGTTGTTGAACGATACGGCCTGACGGTTTCATAAGTCAGGCCGTGTTAGAATTTATCGGTTGTTGGGTTCAGGTGCTGGGGCTGGTGCAGGCGGTTTCGGGCTGTTGTCCGGCTTTGGGGTGTAATGTCGCCTCTCAGTATCCGGATCACGCGGAACCATATTGAGTGAGGATGGCACCATGCCGGGACCAAGAGACTTGGGCGGGATGCGCAAGTTGCGCAATGAATCGGTCGGAGTGAACACTATGGATGAGAACATTAGAGCGGCCCTGTTGAAAGCATCTGGTGAGTATCTGGATATCATGTTGCCGGAAGCTGACAAGTTACTGTCTGCGCAATTAACTGCCTCCATCGCGGCTGATCAGCGCGCAGTCAATTTTTCAGGGTTCTTAGTGGCATCCATAGTTGGTGCCAGTGCAGGCTCTGTGTCACTACTGACGAGTGGCAATGCAGCTTGGTTGGGGTGGACTGCATTATTGGTTGCGGTGGGATTATCGGTTGCACTGATGTTATCCACCTATTCGATGCGGTCTGTAAGCTTCTATTTTCCGGGCAATAGTCCGGGGAAATGGGATGAAGATATCCATAATGAAGTACCTATATTGGATAGTCGCCGTGCGATGGCGGTGTACTTGGAGAAAATGACGGCATCTAATCGCCAGTCGATGCTACGGAACAGTAATATGTTTAACTCGGCCATGAGGATTGCGGCGATCTGCGTGATCCTCGGTGCCATATCAACGCTTGGTTGGTTTGCCCTGAATTGGTTTGTCGCAGCGAGCAGCGCCGCCTGACCTGATCTGAAATTGGAAATAGCATCTTACCCTGCCGGGCTTGCCCGGCGGGGCGATGCCGCGTGGAGCATTTATGACTGACGATATTCTGATCAGACTGCGCGCAAAGGGCGAGCAGCTGACCCAAGATGTGAGAAAGTCACTGGCCGGTATGGAGTCCGAGGTTGAAAAATCGGGGCGCGCCAGCGGCGAGCGTATGGGTCGTGGCATTGCAGCGGGTTTTAAAGTTGGGGCCGCTGCAATCACGGCGATAGCAGCCGGTGTTGGAACCGCAATCCAACAGAGCATGGAGGGCGCGGCCCGTCTTGATTCCGTCAGTAAGCAATTAGGAATCGGTGTCGAAGCACTCCAGCTATACCGCTATGCCGCGCGCTCCGCTGGTGCCGATGTCGAGTCACTGGAGGGTGCCGTCGCCAATTTGGTCAAGCGCATTGGCGAGGCGCGCACGGGAAATCGTGATGCTGTGACTGACTTTCGGGATTTGGGCGTCGAGATTAATACTGCTGCCGGATATGGACGCAGCAGTGAAGAGGTGTTCGCAGCCGTCATAAATCGGCTGGGTCAAATTCCCGATCCGGCCCGTCGCGCTGCCGAAGGAACGCGTCTCTTGGGTGATGAATATCGCCAGATAGCGCCATTGGTTGATGCGGCCAGCGGTAATCTGGATGGGCTGACTGAATCCATGCGGCGTCAGTTCGGGGTATTGACCCCCGCAGAAGTCGATAATTTGACCCGTGCCAAGCAGGAATGGGGAAATCTGCAGCAGAGCTTGGCGGTGGATATTTCCGGCGCCGTTGCGGCGAATGCCGATGGCATTGCGATGCTAGCGCAAAGAATCGGCGCGCTGGCACGTGATGCGATTGAAGGTGCTGCAGCATTGGGGCGGTTTTGGGACCGTTTGGCTCATGAACCCATTATCAATGTTCGCCGCAGTAATGCCGATGGCGTGAATATGAGCCAGTTCCTGCCGCAAGGGTATTCGCACCGCCAGTGGCTGCAGCAATGGAACAGCGGCAATCAGATATTTCGTGTCGGCAACCAGAACATGGCGGGGTCGCGTCCGCGTCAGTCAACGCCTGCGCCATTTTCACCTGGCCCTAGTTTAAGCAATGGCGGCGGTTCTGCGCGTCGAAGCGGTAGCGGCGGACGTTCTGGATCGTCGCAAGAGGATCGCGAACGCGAACGCGCGGCGCGTGCGCGGCTGGAAACGCTAGAGCGCACCGACGAAGTCATCGAGCGCGAACTCGCCATGCAGAGTGATTTGCAGCGGATCGAGGCTGTTCGACGCGAACAGGGAGACGAAGCCGCTGACACATTGAAGCGTCAGCTGGATTATCTGCGTCAGCATCCGGAGGCGGCGGCAGAGACGGTCGAAGAGTTGGCCCGCATTCTGGAACTGAGTGGGCCCATCAGCGATAGCGAGCGGCAGCGTCTGCAAACCATGATTGATCAATTCGGCGTCATTAAACGTCAGAATGAAGCGATTGCTGAACAGGAGGCCGCGCGCGAACGACAGGAGAAAGTCGAAGAGAGCCTGCGCGCAAAGCAGGAATCGACCGCGCGTGCGATCGAAGAGGCGGCAGAGGAAGCGCGCCAGCGAGCAGAGGATCAGTTTAACGATCTGTCGGACGTATATTATTCGCTGTTTTCCGACCGTGCAGGCGACATCTGGGACGATTTCAAACAGCAGGGTCTGTCCGTTATGGCGGACATTGCCGCGCGCTGACGCTCGCCAAGCTGTCCGGCCAGTCGTTTGATCTGTCCAGTGCCTTTGGTGGTGCCATCCAAGGTAACAGAGGTGGATTGTTCAGCACATTGTTGGGCGGATTGTTCGGCGGCAGTGGTGGCGGGTTCAAGCCAACGGATATGAGCGATATCCTGCAAAAATCATCCGCAGCGGCAGGCACTGGCGCGGCCAAGGCATTGATGGGTGCATCGTCGGGTGCGGCGGCGTCCAGTGGGCTGTTGGCCGGTTTGGGTTCTGTTGTGCCCTATGCCGCCATGGCGGTGTCGATGCTGGAACTGGTGAAGAAGGTTCCCATTCTGGGCGGTGTTTTGGGTGTGCTGGGCTTTGGCGGCACCAAAAAGGGCAGTGCCACGCTGGGTTATGATGCGGGTAGCCTGACGGTCGGATCGGTTACTGGCAATAGCGGTAAGCGGAAAAAGGCTGCATCGGGCGCGCTGGGCTCTGTGATTGACGGGCTGGAGAATATTGCCGAGACGCTGGGCGGAACCATAACCGGCGCGGGGTCGGTCAGCATCGGTATGCGTAAAGGTAACTGGCGCGTTGACCCGACTGGCCGTGGCGCAACCAAGGTCAAGAAAGGGGCCATTGATTTTGGTGAGGATCAGGAAGCGGCGATCCGTTACGCCATAGGGGAGGCGCTGCGCGACGGGGTTTTGGGCGGGATTTCCGATGCGTCGAAACGCATCATGCAGAATGCCGGGGAAGATCTGGAAACGGCGCTGGCAAAGGCGCTGTCGATTGAGGAAATTCCCAAGCTGTTAAAGGCGCGCATGGACCCGCTGGGCGCGGCGCTGGATGAAATCGACGCCAAATTTGTGAAACTGGCGGCGACGCTGAAAGAGGGTGGCGCGTCTGCCGAACAGGTCGCGCAGGCGCGGCAGCTGTGGGAGTTGGAGCGCGCGGATGCAATCAAACAGATTGGCGACGCGTCGCAGACGTTGAAGGATTTTCTGAAAGCACTGGTCGTGGGCAATGACAGTCCATTGTCGCTGCGCCGCCAGACAGAGGAAGCTGAGAAGGCACTGGCACCATATGAAGCGCAGATGGCCGCGCTGATCGCCGGGAAGGCACAGATTGATGCGATGCGCGCCAGCGGTGCCGATGCCAAGGCGATCGAGGCTGCAGAGGCCGCGCAAAAGGCGCGCGCGGACAAGTTCGATCAGGAGGGTTTCACCGATGCCAGCGACCTGTTGCTGAGCCTGAAACGGTCCACCGATGCATCGACGCAGGGATATTTCGACGCATGGACGAAAATCAAGGGACTGACCGAACAGGCGGTCGGCCTGATTGACGCGACGGTGCCAAAGACGGGCGAGGTTAAAGACCCGTTTTCCGAACTGATTGCAAAATCGACGCAGAACACCGTGTCCATTCTGGACAGCCAAACCGACATTTTGAACGCAATCAATGACAATCTGGCGATGTACCTGAAGCAAAGCGGGATTGGTGAATTGAGCGACTATGTATTCCAGCAGAGGAACTTTGCCTGATGCCTGCATTGCCCGCTGATCTGGCCGCAGGCACGCGCCCGGCCAAGATTGTGGAATGGCGATCGCCCGCCATTCAGTCCGATTGGCCCGATGCGCGCGACCAGATGACCGAACCGTCATGGGGTGCGTTCGATGATCCTGCCGATGCATATGCCGCGCTGGTGATGAAAGGTGCGCTGATTGGGGTTGGCGGGCGTGGGCGGTTCGCGGTGTCAGTGCAGGATATGGTGTTCGTCGATCCGGCGGTCGAGGGTATTCCGACATATCATCTGACCGATGCTGAGACGGGCGCGGACCAGCCAGCCATGCTGTGTCGTATTGAAATAGACCTGAATGCGGAAACGTCGCAAATGGAGGTGCTGGGTTAATGGCAAATGCGATGTTGATCGAACCGCTGGCCATGACATTGAGCGCGCCGGGCGGAAGCGCCAGCGGTTTCGACCCGGCGGTGATGGCCAACAATCTGTTGGGGGTGGTGTGGCGTGCCCCGACTGTAAACGCAGCATCGATCCAGATTGATTTGGGCAGCAACGTGCCCGTCAATGTCATCGTCCTGTTGGGGTTGGGGGGAGTCTTGTCCGGTGCAACGGCCACCGTGCAAATGGCGACAGCGGCGCAAGGTGCATCAATGTCGGGTGCGTGGACTGACAGCGCGCGCCCGATTTTGGCCGGCACAAAAATGCCGGTCAGCGGATTGGGCAAGATGTTGTGGACGGCGCCTGTCGGGGCGCCAGTCAGTGTTCGCTATATTCGGTTGAATTTTAGCGGGTTGGGGCTCGTGATGCCGTTGCAAATAGGGCGCGTCATTGTTGGGCAATTCATCCAGCCGGAGCGCAATTTCTCATTTGGCGCCGTGCGCGGTGTTCGGTCGCAAGGCGGTGTTGATTTTTCAATCAACGGTGTGCCGCTCGAGCGGCGAGGTGCCAAGCTGCGCACATTGGGGATATCGTTCAACGCGATTTATCGCGATGAAGTGGAGAATGCCGTGCAACCGTTAATGGAGCGTTGCGGCACAGACACGCCCATTGTCATTGTCACGGACCCGGATGCGCATGCGCAGCGTCAGAACCGAATCTATTTTGGCTATCTGACCGGATCGCCCGGCACGGTGCAGGCCCGCGCGGGGTCGTTCCAAGCTGATTTTGCAATGGTGGCCGTCGACTAATGAAAAATGCATGGTTGGTGCAAATAGACGCCGCGACTGTCGCGGGCGTCCCAAAGGTTGTGCGCCTGACAACGCATAATGACGCGCGTGTCACGACGCTGGATGGTGGAACATGGTGGCCGCTTGTCTCCAGCCTGCCTGTGCTGCGCTATGATTTTTTCACCGGCGACTTTACTGGCATGCTGGACGTGCCGAGCGGAACGCTGGTGTTCCGTGACATGGTCGGTGTCGCCGGGGCGGCTCAGGATTTAGCGCAGCTACGCTGGGCTGGAAGCCGTGTACGCATTTGGCAGGGCGCGCCCGGTGCAGATTTTGCCAGTTATGTTTTACGAGTTGATGCCCGCGTGGCTGCTCAGCCTACTGCAGAGGGTGGGGTTATCACGCTGGAAATCCGCCCGGCTGATGCGTGGTTGGATCAGCCGTTATTGAACAGTTTTGGCGGCAATGGCGGTGCAGATGGGCTGGATGAACTGGAGGGGTCGGTCATCCCACTGTTACTGGGTGCCCCGCGTTTTGCGCCGGGTGTGTTGGTAGACCCCTTTAATCTGGTCTGGAAACTATCCGAAGGCCCCATTGAGGGTGTGGAGGTTGCGTTCGACCGCCTGTCGCGATTTGGTGAGGCAACAGCGAACTATAGCAGTTATGATACGCTGATTGAGGCCGATGTGCCCAATGGCGGCTGGGCAACGTGTCTGGCGGAAGGTCTTGTCCGCCATGGTTCTCCCCATGATGGTCAAGCAGCCTGGCATGTGCGCGGTAATCGAGGCGGCGTATCCGGCTGGGCGCGGCTGCCCGGCTCATTGCTGGCACGGATTGCAGAAATTAAGGGAGCGCCCACTAGTCTGGACAGCCTGACCGCCCTGAACGTTGCGCGGCCATGGCCTTTATCGCTGGCGTTGACCGGCCAGACAACGGCCAGAGACGTTATTTCCAAAATTGCAGGCAGCGTGGTGGCGGCGGCGGGTGTTGACTGGCTGGGTCGGTTATGGGCGCGTCCCGTGGGTATCGGCACCGCCAGCATGACATTGCGCAGCGACGGGCGGGCATTGCCGCCGGTCGCGTCGGTACAGCGTACTACTTTGGGTTCCCCATTTTGGCGGTTGGCGGCGCAGGCGGCGGTGACGCATGCTGTGGTTGATGTGGCAGATGCCGCATATGATTACACCTATCGCGGCCCGTACAAAGCGGGGCGGCAGTATCGTCAGGATGACGTAGTGCTGTTGGAGGATGGCAGCATGTGGCGCTTTGTCGGTGCTACGCCCGCTATTGGTTCTCGTCCTGCGATGGATAATCCCAATTGGGTGAGAGAGTTAGAGCCTGAGCCGACCTATGCCGATGGGACGCCGATCGAAGACCTGAAACCTGCGCAAAAAGGCGCTGACGTTACCGGCGAGAATGTCGCCAAGGATACGCAGAACATCAATGGGCAGCCCGTTGCCACCTTTGCGCAGCGCGTTGCAGATGCAGAGGCGGAAATTGAGGAACTGATCGGTACATGGGGAAGCGGCACGGCGATTGTGAACGCGGCCCAACAGGCTAAAGCAGACGCTGAACAGGCCGAAGCCGATGCCGTAGCGGCTCGTGATGCCGCGACGGCTGCAAAAGATATCGCGCTTGGCGCTAAAAGCGATGCCACAGATGCCAAGGATCAAGCAATCGCGCAGGCTGCTGCGGCTGCAGGGTCGGCGGGAGTGGCGGCTGGTCACGCGTCGACGACGCAGGCAAAGGCTGATGAGGCAGCGGGCTCCGCTAACGCGGCCAACGCCTCCGCCACCATTGCAACCAATGAGGCTGGCACCGCGACTGCAGCATCAGCAGCAGCGGTATCGGCTAAAAACGACGCGCAAGGTGCTGCCACCACGGCGACTGAACAGGCAGGGTTGGCAACAGCCGCAAAGAATGGCGCGCTCGATGCTGCTTCTGCCGCCGCTGGCAGTGCGTCAGTGGCATCCACCAAGGCAGACGAGGCAGGCGTAAAATCGGACTCCGCCACTGCGGCAGCGAATACCGCAGATGCTCGCGCCAATGATGCGCTGAACGCCGCCAATGCCGCATCAACGGCGCGGTCCGGTGCTGCTGCGAGCGCCGATCAATCGGCACAAAGTGCCTCCGCCGCACAGGCAAGTGAAGCCACGGCGCGGCTCGGTGTTGCTGGTGATCAACCAGAGGCAATGAACGCCTCGCTGTTTACGCCGTGGGCAGAAGGCGGCGCACCCTCGAGCATTACTAATCTCATCAGCAAGAACTATCCGTCATGGGTTATGGATGGCGGGCAGGCAATTCAGCCAGTCAATTATGGTGAAATCGCACAGATAGCAGTAATCCCCTTCCGTCCCGGCGAAGTGTGGGAGATTACCTACACCGTCGAAAGTCTCACGGCTGGCAACAACGTCATGATTTTCATGCGGTTGCTGGACAAGGATTTCAACCATCTGCGCAGCGACAGCACCATGCCATATCAAGCATTGGCAGCGGAGCAATCCCTTACCAAGAAGGTCAGGATCAGCCGCGATGTGGTGGACGCCAACGTCAATATTCACAACATCGCGGGTCTTGAGTACATCCGGCTTGTCGCGCTGTTCAACCGCAACTCTGACGGGTCAACGAATGCCAGCGCCAGAGCGAAGATTAAGGCACTCTACGCCAAGAATGTTACCAGTGAGTATAATGCTGCAAAGAGCGCAACAGCTGCCGCTGGCAGTGCCGCTACGGCTGCAGTCCATGAGTCCAACGCTGGGCAACACGCTTCTGCCTCCAACGCCGCAAAGGTCGATGCTCAAACAGCGGCAGGTGACGCCGCTGCGCGCCGCAATGAAGCGGCAATCAGCGCAGCGACCGCAGAAGGGCATAAGAACAGCGCCAGCAGCAGTGCCTCATTATCCGCCAATGCAGCGAACTCCTCAAAAACCAGCCTGTTGCAGACACATCCCACGGATATGTCGGGTGGCTCGGAATATTACGCGACTGCTGCGTTTCAAACATACTCCGCTACCGAAAATCTGCTCGGACCTGAAGGGGTTCCGAACGGCAGCGGCTACGGTGTGCCAGTCCTCACCGCCTGGAATGGGCGCGCCGATTATTATCCGAAATGGTCATATGCCGCAGTGGCTGACGACGTATGGGAAATCACCGTCTTCGCCCATGCTGCGGGAAATACAGGGCGCGCAACCCTCGCGGTGTCAGCAGGCGGGACGCAAGACAACAGAGGACACGTGTCGGGTTTGCAGTTCGTGGCGGCTGCCGGAACTGTCAATCTGGACGCGACACCAAAGGCGTACACATTTCGGTATAAGGTGCCCTCAAACTTCGGGTATCCGTTTGTCTGTTTTTATCTCTATCTGAATACCGACACCAGCGGCCAGCCGGGTAATGCGATTTGGGTGAAAACCCTTTCAGTCGAAAAGATCAATGGTCGCGTCGGGGCTGAGGACGCTGCATCCGCATCAGTAACAAATGCTGCCAATGCCGCAGCGTCTGCCACTACAGCAGGCAATAATGCCAGCGCAGCCAATCAATCTCGGATCGACGCGCAAGTGGCCAACAACGGCGCTCAAGCTGCTGCTGGTGCGTCATCGGGATCGGCCGCTGTTGCCGACAGCCACCGTGCAGCAGCGGCAGCGAGTGCCGAACGCTCAGCGTCTTTTGCAGCATCTGGTGATTACAAGAATTTGGGTGCTCGGATCACATCGGCAGAAGTGCTCGCCAATAGCTGGACGGTCACCAATTTTGATTTTGGTTTGCATGGCGATTTCGGTCCCGGTGCGATCAAGTGGGGGGTCACGCAGTCGGTCATTAAGTCCAAAGATTTTATCTATGTCGATACAAGTAAAGAGCATACGATAGACTTCCGGGCCTTTTCTGCGGCAGCCTCGGCGCTTCCTCATTGGCGATGGGTCTTTCTCGAATGCTTCGATGCAAACAACAATCCGCTTGGGAACACATTGCCGCCAACGGGTTTTGCCGGAAACGGCAATATGGATTATTGGTTGGAAGGCTCGTGGAAAGTCAAAGGTGAAGGCGCGGGCACTGGTGGCGAAGTTAATGGCAATCAGTTCCGCGCCGGTACACGCAAAGTTCGACTAGGCTTGCGTATTAACGACGCAGGAACCAGCGTCGAGTTACAGAAATGGGTTTGGCTACTCGGTATTAAAGAAACTGACCGCCTGAGCCAATCTGAAGCCCGCATCACAACGACTGAAAATGCGGTTGCTACACAGGCTGCGCAGACCGCCAGCCTTACTAATGAAGTGCGCGCGGGCACCCGCAGCGGCAACCTGACCGATAACGCGCTGCTGGACATTGGCACCAACGGTTTTTGGAACTGGACCAATCAGCAGGGCGTCAATGGTTCAGCTATTACCTTCTCGCGGAGCGGCCCTGACACCAACTGGATGGTCGATGGCAAAATCAACACGCTGACCATTTTTCAAAATGGGCGAAGCGGGCTGGCCGATCCAGCAGCGGATTGGAATTGGGACACGCCGGTCGAGGTCGATAAATGGTATGATTTAAGCGTACTGTGTGCGTCACACCGCTCACAAGTCGAAATCATCGGTGTGTGGGTCGATCAAAACGGCAATCAGGTGTCTGGCAGTGCAGTCCACGCCACTGGTGTGCAGACCGTTGGCACTGGCGGGAGACTGCGCAGCGCATGGACGCGCCTAGGCGTCAAAGGAAAGGCTCCCGCAGGCGCAGCTAGACTGCGTGGGTATTGCCGAAAGAGAGACACTGCTCCGGGTCAAACCGATAGTTGGGCATGGTTCTGCGAAATGCAGACTATGCAGGTCGGTGAGCATGACGCCACACCGCAGCCGTTCCAGCCGGGATCGAGTGTGGCAACCTCTGTTGTCCACCAGCAGGTTCTAAACAGCCATGAGAGCAAACTTGCCTCATGGATCGCGCGGGTCGGTGCCGGTTCAGGCTTTGCTGAAATCGCGATGCAGGCGCTGGACTCCCTTGGTAACGCTGCCAGCCGCATCAAATTCATAGCAGACGAAATCTTGCTCGGGCCGGACAAGAAACCGGTGCTTGGCATTGTGGATGGTCAGGCGGTGTTCTCAGGTGACATCTATGCAAAAGCTAAGATCGTCGTCGATACCGGCACGCATATGCGTGTGATGGGCGACGGCTTCGGCACGTCGAACCAGTTTATCGATTGGTTCGGGCCAAAGATGGACTTCAGCCTTTGCAGCGAGACTAACGCTGTCGCCTATATGACGAGAACGGGTGACCAATTTACGGGTGGGTCGTTCCTTGCCGGTAAGCTGGTGAACTCGCGCTACACAACGGACACGGCGGCTGATGCTTATGTTGAAGTTGGTCCCTATGATCCGGCTGGCCGTTCTTCGGTAGTGCTGCTGAGTTATGCTTTAAACTCCGGTCAGGTGGCGACTTACGCTCCTACCTCCAACGGCATCACACAATGGGAAAATGCGGTCTCCAATTGGGGAGCAACAACTACAACTGACGAGTTGGGTTTGCGGCGTGTGAACCAGACGAAAACAGTTGCCTGTAATGTCAATGTGCGTCTCGACCGAACGGTGGGCGCAACCACTGTCACAGGTTGGCAGAATCTGACCATCACGTCCGCCACATCGACAATAACCGGTCGCGAGCCCAACACTGGCGATAGCGTCAACGGTATTCTGACCTTCTCAATGAGCGTCACGGGCTCGGTCAGCTACACCGACAATGCCGACAAGACGACGTTGAAGACATTCCGGGCGACAATCACATCACGGTCAAATGCAGCGACCGGCAACATCTCCGGTCAAAGGATCGCCTTGTCATGCAACGAACCTTGATCCTTCTCGCCCTATTACTGGCCGGATGCTCGCCCAAACCGGGCATGATGCAAACCAATGGTGCTTACCCGACGCCTCCACAATGGGCGGATTTCTGCAAACGCCACCCGGAGGATGCCCTGTGTTGAGCCTCCTTGGCAAAGTGAACCGGCAGGTCAACGCATCGGTCAAATACCGCACGGATATGGACCTGTACGGTCGTGCCGACTTTTGGGATGTGGTCACGCGCTACGGTGACTGCGACGATTATGCTCTGACAAAGCGACAGCGCCTGATTGAGGCGGGCATTGATGCTCAACATTTACGGTTGGCGATCTGTCGTGATGAAACCGGTGCAGGCCATGCCTTACTGACGATCGATGTGGATGGAACGACGTGGTGCCTCGACAACCGTTTCAACAAGATCCGCACTTACAACGACCTCAAAACCGTTGGGTACATATTCATTGCCCGACAATCCTTCACTGCAAACCAATGGGAGTCCTGTCGTGACTGAACCAACCTATCCGCCCTTAACGCCGGAGCAAGAAGCTCTGCTCGAGCAATTGAACGGCCAACAGCTACTTGCTGCATGGCAAACAGCCGAAAACCAGCGGCAGACACTTTGGGCGATTGTCCAGCCTTTGGACACGCTGATGGATGCAACTGCGGTCCAAACCAAGATTGATTCCGTTCTGGCCGCGCTGCCCATCACTGAACAGGATATGAGGGATCGGCTGTGGCGGATCGGGCAAATCCTCAAAAATGATCTGCCTGCCATTATGAGCCGGGTAGCTAACTTACGAAGCCCGGCACCGTTGCCAGTTATCGTGCCGCCCGCAGAGAACGGTAACTAATTTAAAGCTTCCAAACTGGAAACAAGCACCGCCTCTTCGGCGGTTTTTTTATGTCGATCGACAACGAAGGGATCGCACCATGGAGAGTATCGGTGAAATCATTGCTGCGGTCACCGCACTACTGACAACGCTGAGTGGGGCGGTGGTTTGGGTCTGCGCGAGCTCAAAGCATTCAAGAAGGAGACTCGCGCTGATCTGGATGCATGCCGTGCGCGTGAGGTGCGCGATCAGGAACGGCGCGTGATCGAACAGGAGCGGCGCGGGCTGCATCGTGTCGTGATTGAACTGTTCTGGCAGGAGTTACGACGGGTTGCGCCGGAAAGCCCGGTGATCGCGCGTGCGCGCAAGCTGCTGGGCGAATTGGACGACAAGGACCGTCAGATTGCGGCCAAAGACCAAGAGTTAATTGAGCCGCGCGACGCGGCCTGAGCGCTCTTTAACCAAAGGAAATCGTAAAATGACTGATGTGCGAAATGCGCAGGACGGCCTGCGCAATAACACCGTTGCGCCCGGTCCAAAGGGTGTCGGCAAGACGGCGGCACTGGTCGGCGCGTCTGTGGCGGCAGCATTGTTTGCTCTGATTGGCCAGTGGGAAGGAAGCGTAACGACCCGTATAAGGACATCGTTGGCGTGTGGACCGTCTGTTATGGCGACACGCGCGGTGTCGTGCCGGGCGAGCGGCAAAGCGATGTGCAGTGTCAGGTGCGGCTCGACCGGCAGGTGGCAGACCATACACGGCCCCTTCTGGCCTGTGTGCCGCAACTGGCAGCGCCGGAGCGTCGCAATCAGCTGATAGCCTCTGTCAGCCTTGCCTATAATATCGGCGCCAATGCCTTTTGCGGCTCAACTGCCGCGCGCCGTTTCCCGCGCGGGTGATTGGCGCGGTGGGTGCGATGCCTTCAAAATGTGGAACAAGGCCGGTGGGCGCGTTGTGCGCGGGCTGGTCAATCGCCGGGCCGACGAACACCGCATCTGTGTGGATGGGTTGTGATGGCCGCGCTGTCGTTCATCGGCGGAGCGCTGGGCGGTCTGCGCTGGCTGGTTGATGACTGGCGGCGCATTGCCTTGCTGATCGCGTTGATCGTTCTCGCCTCCGGTTGGTGGCGTGCCTGGGCGATCGATGGCGAGCGCGACCGATGGCGGCGCGCAGCCGTGGCAGAGCAGACCGCGCATGTCGGCACAGTTCGTAATCATCTTTTCGCGGCGATCCGTGCCCAACACATCGCCATCGTCAACCGCGCGAATGTCGAGGGCCGGTGGCGCGCGCAATTTAAGGAGGCCATTGATGCACAGGATGTTCTGGAGCGCCGCTATCGCGCTCATCTTTCTGACTGGTTGCGCCAGCAAAGCGAAGCCGCAAGCCGTCCCAGCCGCGCCGATGGTGATGACGTGCCCGCGCATCCCGCCATGCCCGGACGAACTGTGCCAGAGCCTACCTCTGCCATCGTTCCTGTTACCGACCTTGAACGCTGCGCCGCCGCCTTCGCGCGCGTCGCCGCCCTGATAGGGTGGATACAAGCGGCCAGCGCGGTTGAGACTGGCGGGGAAAGCGTTCATCCGGCATCATCGCCAGATGGACTGGCCCGACCCCTATAAGAATGATCCGCCGGACCCATGGCATGTGCGCATCGGTCTGGCGGCATTCGTTATCATCAGTTTGGTGTTGATGGGCAGGACGATCATCAGCGTTGTGACGGGTTGACCGGATCGGCCATTTGTTTGCCAAATGTTCTCATGCGCTAGAGCCATGGGGGCATTGCAATCACGCTAGTTCCAGACAGTGCGGTGTGCAGAAATTGCAGAATCAATGTCGTGATTTTGGAGCTAGCGAACCGCCCTCATTTTCCCATTCCTTCACTTCTGTCGAGTGGGAACGCGGAATGTCCAGTTGTTCGCCGCCAATCACGCGCTTAGGTTGGTAGGGATTATGAGTATACCATTTGCCCTTGAGGAAGCGGGCAATACGACGCAAATTACGGTTTTCAGTTCCCAATACTGATTGCTTGGTGGTCGCTGCGTATCGCATCAATGCAAGCTGCTCGTCGTGGAGGAGTTTGTTCAGGTTCATTATTTTGGCCTAGTTGAGCGACATAGGTGTCGCCAAGCAACCAACGCCGGGAGTGTGTCGATAAACGCCCGGCGCTAATCACTACTCAGCAGCTATTACTTCTGCTGTGTTCCCTTGTCAGGATTGGTGCCCGTCTGGACATCTCCCTGCTGCACCTGCCCCGGTTTGGGATCAGGCTTCTTCTCAGGGTTAGGGGGCTGTTTTTGGTCAGACATTGAATGTCTCCCGTTGGCCCGAAAAATATCGGGCTAACGATTGTATAGCACGGGAATGTTACATTACCTAATCGCTATGCGGTGAGCCGATAATTGCAGTTTTAATAAATGGCCCAAATGCTCGGCGTGTTTTTGAGATTATGCCACTAACCAATTTCTCCGAGCCTGCGGAAAATCCGATAACCTCTTAACATCGATCCGTCCAAATGGTTGGACAACGGTGCGCTGCACGCGGCAGGTTTCCGTGAGGCGTTCAGCCGGGTTGGTCATGGCTAGTGAATTGAAATGTAAAGAATGTTCCATTCCAGCCCTGTCCACCACCTCTCGCTATAACAATCAAATTTTGCTGATTTTTGACGGTGTCGCGATGGCGTAATGGCGCCGCTGGGCTGAATGTAAGGCGTGACGCTATTTGCGGAGGTCAAGGCGGTTAAAATGACTTGTGCGCTGCTCTAAGCACTTAACGATCTGAACGTGCCTACGGGGCCAGAAACCCCCGCCTCACCGGAGCGAAGCGAGGGTGGGAGAGAGGCGTGATCTACCGGTCCGGATCGGTCCGTCGAAGGTTTCGTTTTAAAACCGCACCGACGCATTAAATCCAATAATGCGTGGATCGAGTGTGAAGATGTTAGTGCTGAGACCGGTATCGTCGGAATTGACAAACATTCCGGTAATGGGCGCCTTGTCGAACAGGTTTTTAACGTAAAGCTGAAAGGTCAGGCCAGATTGCGGGCGCGCCAGTGTGACTGCAAGATTGACATTATCCCAAGCCCGCAGCCGATCAAATTCGGTATTATAGACACGGCCATAGCTTGCACTTTGGCGATAATAATCCCCGCGGAACGTTAGTTCCCAGTCGGCATTGTCGAGGAAGAATGTGTATTGCGCACCGATATTGGCAGTCCATCTTGGCGCATTGGGCAGTTCATTGCCGCTGAGATCAGCATAAAAACCACGCCCGCCATTGGGAGCACCACTGCCACCCTGATTGATGTTTAAACCAACTGTATCGGGATTATACGGAGCAAACGGATCATAAGTAAAACCATACCAGTCATAGAGTTTGAAATCAGACTTTACATCAGGGTTAAAAGTGCCAATGCGGGTTGATCCGGGACATAATGCCGCCAAATCTCTCACCAGCGTTGGCCTTTTTGTCGCAAGCATTCTTTCTACGAGCACGCGCGGTGCTATGCAGTTTGATGGCACCTGCACCCACGGGCGTAATAGCACCCAGTCAGGATTGCCCTGCGTTCGGTTCATTACATCAATGGATTGTGACCCATCTCTTAAACGCGTCCGCAAATAGCCAAAATTACCATCGACACGGAATGCACGGGAAGGACGCCATGCGGCCTCCAATTCAAGCCCCCAACTCGTTGCATTGAAATTTTCATTATATGCAATACGATCAACAATTTGTGAGACCTGATACCCTTTATAATCGTAGAAAAATGCAGTGGCATTCAGGGTAAATCTCCCACCGTTAAAGCTATTTTTCGTTCCAATTTCAAATGCATTTACATATTCTGGACGGAATGTTTCCGGCAAATACTGATACTGAACGACAGCCGGGTTAAAATCGACGCGTGGAGGATTGCTACCCCCGCCCTTATAGCCGCGGGACACAGAGGCGTAGATCAACGTATCATCGGTGAAATTCAGTGTAGGTTTCCAATCAAGAACCACGCGCCCGCTAAAGCGCTCCCAAGACTGTACGATATCCGGCAACGCAGGATATCCGCTATTGACGCGGCCCCCAGTAATACCGCCGACCACGGCATAGGGGCTGGGATTATCTATACCGCCACCGAGCAACAATTGGCTGGGGATTTGTGTAGCTCGCTTATGGTCGCGCGTATAACGTGCCCCCACCGTCAGCTTTAGGGTGTCCGTAACGTTCCAATAAAGCTCGCCAAAGCCCGCCCAAGAACCGATTTTGATGCCATTTTGGCTAAGAAAATAATTATGGCCCTGATTGTTCAAACTGCCAATTGGATTAGGGTCAACATAGACACATTCGCGCCCTTCAAACCCCAATTCGCAGGGTTGGATCATCCAACCGACAGGGGAAGAGAAGGAAACCTTGCCATTGTAAAACCAGTTGGCAAGATGCGTGAACATATTATTGAACACATAATAATCGTCTTGCGATTTGAAGTTGAGATAATTGGCACCGATCAGGAAGTTTACCGGACCGTCAAATGCAGATTGCAGCCGAAACTCTTGCGACCATTGGCGATTGCGCGACTGACTAAGGTCAGCCGACACCATACGGTCCGAACATCCCAATTGCGGATCACAGATAACACCGCCCGGTGCCGGCCCGGGAAGATCTTGCGGCTTATTTGAATTATTTACCAAGCCGCTGGTATCGTTGAACAGCGGGTTACTGATATAGCGGCTATAATCTTGCGTGGAAAAAAACCTGTCCCGCGAATAGGCCGTTTGCGAGACAAAGGTCAAACCCTCGCTCGGTTCAAACTCCAAATTAAGTTGAACTACATCATTTTTGGCTCGAAATACAGGATCATAGCTGGTGGAAATCTCGCGTAAATTACGTGATTGCGTCACGCCCGCAAACGGATCGAGCGATTTCAAAAAATCAACACGTGCTCCGGGTGCTGTCGGCCGATTTGGATTCGTCCCAGGCAATCTTCCAAAGGTGCTATAAGCCGGCAGCATATAAGCAAAGCTTGCGCCGTTCGGCACACCAAATGCGGCATCGTCATAAAGTGAGCCGGGACGGCACCCCTGACTAAATCGTGCGCGCATAAGCTCCTCATTAGCCGCACCAGTTGGGTCCAGAATCGGCGTGTTACCAATATGCGTTGGACTGGGATCATTGGTACAAAGCTGCTTGCCTGTACGGGCCCGATTGTCGTCTTCCTGAAAATGCTGCCAGATCAGGCTGGCGCGGAAGCGGTCGCTGGGCTCCCACAGCACTGACGCCCGTGTGGACCAGAGATCACGGTCATTCACCCGCCGGTGTGTGAAGGTATTGTAATCAAAACCATCGCGCTTGGTCCATGCGCCTGCAACGCGGACCGCCAGCGTTTCGCTCAAGGGCACGTTCAGCATGCCCGACAAGCGCGTGGTGGAGAAACTGCCTGTTTCGCCGCGCACTTCGCCCGCAAATTCACGGGTGTCGGGGAGAGCCGGGATCATATTGACCACACCCGCCGTTGCGTTGCGGCCATAAAGCGTGCCTTGCGGCCCGCGCAGCACCTCGACGCGGGCAAGGTCGAAAAATTCAGATTCGAACAGGCGGTTACGCACCAAAGGCGTGGAGTTGAAACTGACCGCCACTGCAGGGTCCGACGATGCCGAGATCGACTGGGTCCCGACACCGCGAATGGTGAAATTATACGAGCTGAAATTGGTCTTGGAGAAGTTGACGTTTGGAATGGCGCGCAGCAATTCCGAACCACCCTCAATCTTGCGATCATCGAGCGCCGCATTCGACAATGCTGTCATGGCAATCGGCACATCGGTGATACGTTCTTCGCGCCGCTGCGCCGTCACCACGATTTCGCTGTCGCTCTGGATCTCCGGAGCTGGCGCTGGCGCGGCGATGGGGGTCGCTTGAGCCAGCGTATAGGTGCGCCCGTCATTGGACACGATGCGCAGGCCTGTGTCGGTGGCGGCGCGATGCACGGCTTGATCCACCGTCATCTGCCCGCGAATGGCCCGCATGGTCTTACCACGGACAGCCGCTTCACTGACCAGAATTTGGACATTGGCCTGCGCGGCGAGGGCAGGAATGCCGCTGATGGCCGGTTGGCTGGGTATGTCGAATGTCTTGACTTGCGCCATGGCTGGTGCGGCTATGGCTACGGCATAAACGGCCGCGGATGAGGCAAGGACTCCGCGAAGATCACGAAAGCGCATTGGTTTCTCTCCCCTGTCAGGCCCGATTTTTCAGGCTCATACCAATAAGATG
>JASCIT010000069.1:0-23101 GCA_036711955.1 Digitonthophagus gazella
ACTTTCCATGCGAAAACAAGAGCACGGGAGGTTTACACCGTCGAAATCGATGGCTTCAATCCTGACAATTGGAGCAGTGACTTGTGAGGAAGCGGATTAAGAGGAGCACGACCCATAATTGCGAACGCATCATATGACAAAAATAGAGAAACGTCACCCAATGTGTATTTCACTGGTTAAAGAGTATAGGCTGCATTTGTACTTTCCTCGCGTTCGTGCTTTATCCGCAATTTTCAGTTAGATCTTCTTTTCATCTACTCAAAACCTTCCATAATTTTTGATGGGGAAGTAAGATAGTCCATCGAAGCTCACCAATTGGTCGTGCGCTGCGCTGAGTCAAAATGATCATTTTTCTTCGCGTATGCCACCTCATAAGTCATTTATAGGCTCAAATGATCTCCTTTCAAGTTTTCCGGCTTTTTTTCGGTCATTATATACAGAGTTCTTGCGTACATAAGGATAAACGGTGAGGGAATATATGCGTAAATCTCTCACTTTGCTGCCTGCACTGGCTCGCTCTCACGCTTGGCGGCAGCGACTTTGGGTCTGAACTGCGGCTGGGGTAGTTTGAGCCAGCTGGTGTGCCACGCGGACCAATGACCTCTTCATCTCTCCTGACCTCTCTCTCTTCTCTTCTCTCTCTCTCTCTCTTCCTCGATTTAAGACGAGACAGACCAAGATCACCTTGAATGTAAATAAAGACACGCGTGTGACGCGATGTGGGACCGCTCAATGCACGTGGAACGGAGTGAGAATGGAGCGAACGGACGATGACAATGATTTGAGCCGTCAAAACATCGACTCACAGCGGCATCCCTTCCCCCCTCCTCCCAGAGTAGTGCAATATTTGGAGAAACGCTTCCAGCACTCCTTTAAAAAACCCCTCTGGCGCCGCTCTCTCAACGTAGTTTGTCTAATAGAAGTTCGCGTATTAACAAACAATTAAACTTAAAAACTAACCTGTGTATCGTCACAGTACCAAAAGTAGATGAGACGGAGCGCCGACTCGGGAGATCCGTCGAGTGGAGGGCGGCGAAGAACGTAGCCATGTCCCGGGGCCACCTTAACCGAGTACACGTCTGACGAGCTGTCGAAGTCGTCTAGGTCTGAAAAAAACATTAGAAACTATTTTTGCTTTAGTAATTGAAGTATTTTATTTAGGAAAGTTTGTAAATTGAATAAATCGATGTCACGATAGGCTTCACTGTTCATTCTCATGTCTATACAAATTCCAGTCCTTGTTAGAAGCACAACTTTTCGCACGTTCGTTTACGAAAGTTGATTATTATTAGACGCTGCCGCAAACACTTCAACCAAGAGCAGTGGAGGTGACGAGACCAATCCAACGAGCACTTTCTTTTCTCCACTTTCTCCACCTTCTTTTGAGGGTAGTAACCCTGTGACTGGGGAATTGCGCGCTGCCATCGTGTTCAAGACGAGAAAACGGCGGCGGCAGACGATGGCTCACTTGACCTCCACCCGATAGTAACGTTCCGGGAAGAAAATTGCCCTCCCCTCCCCCCCCCCCTCCCCAAGGCAGCCTTTTGCAGCTTTCGAGGTTCAAGCACGCTAATTGTTGCGAGGTGCATCGCTTATTAGGCATGATTTTGCACGGCGAGGCACGCTCAAAGCCCCAAATGGGCGAAGAGTGACAACGTTGTACTCCTCGTACTCAATATCTGCCATCGTAACACTCAACTTCAGAATTACGGTTGAGCGGAGGTGAAGCTGGTTAGCCTTTTCAGGGTGCACGTTTTCTTTCAAAAATTTTCCGCATCTTCTTTCGCTTTGTCCCCCCTTTCTAGTGACGCACCTGGCTTATACGGGAAGGGCGCCTGGAGGAGGTAAGGATAGGATGTTGTCCTTTCTGCCAGGGGTAGGGGGGGGGGGGAGGGAGAGCGAGGGAGGAAGAGGGAAGGGAGAAAGCTTGGAGGAAGGGAGGGAGGGGGAGGAAGGAGGGCGGGGGAGGGGTGAAGGCAAACGCCATCTTCCTCCTCCACCCTCGCCGCCAAACTCAACACTCACGAGGCGTGCCGTACACGCGTCGTGTTTCCGCGCCATATCCGTCACTCAAATATTTGTGCAATGCTTCGACGGGAACGCGCGCGCGATGGACAGAGGAGGGAGACTGAGGAAAAAGAGTACACGCGTCAAAGGGCAACCTCCCAAGTTTGACGTACGCTCGAGGTAACGAATGGTGGCGTCAACGATGGTCGCAGCGCAGATTCCCCCTTCTCCCCCCCCCCCCGGGCAATCTGTGTGACCGTTCCTTCGACTTCCCGTCTCCCACAACCCACGCAGCAATCTGCACTTACGAACGGGGTGCTCTCTTTCGCTCTTTCAGCCACGTAAATGCGCGAGATTGCCTGCCTCTTACACGTGGGGTTTTGCGCCTCCGGCGACTCTATTGTACTTCTCGATTGGAACAAAGAGATGATCGACGGGTACAGTAGAGTATTGTAGCCAATAATCGTTTTAAGCAGGTGCGGTACCCCATCGAATAAATAGTACGCAGAAGTCCCCTTTCTAGCACCTTACTGACACCCTCTTAGTGACGGCTAGAGAAAAAAAAAACATTGCAAATCGGCGTTAACACTACGCCACTGGCTATTATGAATTCTCTCCCTGTCACTTCTTCGTACAACAAGGTATATGAATATAAATCACTAGAAAATGGCCAATAATAATATGATACTCCTTATATGATTGGAGCAAGCTAAAGTTTTCAACTAATCCGTTTGAAGAGACAAAATCCATTTCTTTCCTCATTCGGACACATCAAAGAATACATAGGTTATTTGTAACAAAACAGAAGAGGCTATCCCCTGCCCTCTCCATTCTCACACGGATAAGTCGAAAAAGTCGAAGTAGGAAGAACGGCTTACAGAGCACAGTGACGATGGTGGGTCGCGACAAGACGGTGGCGATAGTGTTACGGGCAACGCAACGCCACTCGCCCGCATCTGCGCGTGCTGTATTGCCACGGTGGACGATTGCGCCCGAGCTGGGCACCTCGGAATCGTTGTGACGCCATGAGATCTCCTGCAAACGTTTTACGCAATTTAGGCTGATCTCCGATATCATTTTCCTTCATTGTCAATACACTTCTTCTCTTCACCGGCTACAGATGTTTCCGAACAGAAAGTATGCTAGACTTATTTAATCCCAAATCCCCGCTGTGTTCTAATGTGCCATCGTGTTCTCATATGTAAAGAGGCACAATTTCCTGAACAATGAACGTTTCCACACCATGTTCCATTTTCAAACGACTGCAGTGATTTCTGCATGGAATTACAACATGTATGTATGCACTTTTGAATCCACTTTGTTTTGATCATCATGTGTTACTTATGAAAAATGCCCTTTCAATCGTCGTCTAGTGACAATGCGGAAGGGCTAGGGGGGGGGGAGAGAGAATGGCCGTTTCTGCAAGCAAATGAATAGAGTGGGGGAGTGATGTTGTGGGCAGCACTTGAAAGAACAACCGAAGAAGTCCCCCTCCCTCCTTCCCTCCCTATGCCGCCTTGTTCGTCTTCTTGTCATCCGCCAAAGCAATCGCTTGAGAAGCCGCCGCATGTGCCTTTTCTCGGGTACGTACGCGCGTGCGCCGCCGTAAAATGACCCTTTCATAGAAGGGAAAGAGGGGAGAGGGAGGGAGAGAGAGAGAGAGAGAGAGAGAGAATTCCTCGTAGCGGCATGTCAACGAAGAGACATACGACATAGTATACGCTCTCTGCATTCACATGTGCATTCGTGCCTTCTTCTCACCTTCAGTCCCCACTTCCACATTCCATTTCTACATATGTGGAGCGTTAAAAGGCCGGATACCGCAGGAAGAAGAGGAGAGAAAGACTAGCCCATTATACCGGGGAGGAGAGGAGAGACGGGGGGGGGGGGGCAACGCTCCTACAAAACAACGCGACCCTCAACACCCCCCTCCCCCCCCCCCCCCCCCCACCCTCCAACCTTTACAATAACCATAGGGTATACTTATCAAAAACGCACACATCAACGTCTGTGATCAGACATTTAAACATCAACTTCACAAGTACTTATTCCATCTATGGAATAAATGAGCGCCAAGCAGGCGAGAAGAAGGGAAGGCGCGAAGAGAAGAGCGAGAGAGAGAGGGGCATAAGGCGCGTGCTTTGCTCAATCCAACCTCACCCCCCCCCTCCAGTAGGCACGCACGCGCCCGAGTGGCAAATCACTTTTGTGCTCAATTTCGCATCTTGAGGCAGCCATTATTATGTACCTGAGGGGTGAGAAGGAAAGAGAAGGAGAGCGAGCGAGTACGACTCGATGGCTCCCGGCTTTCACTCACACACAAGATGGACCAGGGGAAACGCATAAATAAGTAGAGACAAGTAGCCCGTGTGGTCACCAACCGGAAACGACGTCTAATAAAATAATCATGTTTTGAAAAAAGACACCATGTGGACAACGGCTAGTTTGCAAGTGCTCACGGGCTTTTGTCAGCGCAAGATTACATTTCGACGGCCCTTGTCGAGCCATTTGTGCGTATCGAATTACAAAAGACATTTTTTTCGGGAGGAGGGGGACATCACTAGCCATCGCGTACGCGCCCCGCACACACACACACACACACACTCACTGCGTAGCCGATTTCCCGAAGGCACACACCGGAAATTCGAACATGATAAGGGAATTTATTGGCAGACGTTTTGTGACGTGACTGGCACGCGGCCACATTCGATCTGATATTATCCACGGAGGCTGTTGATGACCCAAACACAATGAGCAGCAGATTGGAGGCGCTGTGGAGGTCGCGATGGCCGATTGATGGGACATGGCGATAAGGAAGAGAGCACTTGCGCCAGCTCATTTGTTCTCACTACCGTGAGAGAAAGGCCACACGTGCACCGTTTAAACTTGGCGGCCAGACCACTTGACATGTTTTTACATATATATATTTGCGTGTATTGTCATGTCCGTTAAATAGCGCTAATAAGCGGTGTGACTCCTCCAACGGAGGCAAGGGCGCTTCACATCGCCACCATCACAGAATTGCGCAGCTTAATGCGCCAAGATGGGCGTGAAATCAGGTTATGGTCAATGCAACTGCGATCTCGCTGGTGTGTGTCTCTTGGCGGCGCGAGTGCGCCCGAGTCGCTGCAAGCGCCGGGCTGCCAACTCTCATGAAGTGGTGTGCTAACGAACAAGTCAAGTTGCCGAGAATGCATCTCTGGGATTTAGGGGAAAGGGCGACACGGCTCGCCTCTCTCTCTCTCTCTTTCTCTCTCACTCTTTCTCTCTCTCTCTTTCTCTCTCACTCTTTCTCTCTCTCTCTTTCTCTCTCTCTCTCTCTCTTCGTGCAGTCAGGATGCGCGGTGTATGGTGTGTGTGTGCCTCAACACTTGAAAGGCGTGAAGATGAGCGCTGGGAAGCATTACCGACGACACACCCTCAGTGGTGGCAATCTCGTCACTCGATGAAAGCAGCGTACACGTATGCGAGCCAATTCTATTATGGCAGATAGGGAGTGGCAGTGAGAATTCTGCGTGCAGTCTTAACCGATGACCAATGAAATAGACGGGAATCACATTCAGAAGGCTGAAAGTTGTTCTTCCCTAACACTTCGACATAGCGACCTGTGCGCATGGAAAGCGACGCTCTTCTCTCCTCCCCCGGACCTTCTTTGGACACACTTATGCAGACTTTACACCCTTGGTACGGCTCCCGTAGCATTAAAAAGTCGAAAGCGTGGCTGGCTGCAGAGGTCTTCCCGGATGTAGCCCACTTGAAGAAAGGAGGAAAGGGAAGAATAAGCGAGGGGGGAACGGCTCAGCCAGAGAGCGGCCATCGGGATCCCACCAAGAAAAAGCCGCTTCTTTGTTGAAATAGGAAGCAGCTCAAGTGTGCAAAGAGTGGGCAGACAAATTGCGTGGTACGATACCAGAAAAAAGAACAGGATATAAACACAAATAATAAAAAATATATAAATATATAAGTATTCACATGCAATAACTTACGTTAGTGACAACTTGTGGACAGTGAAGGCTCATCGGCCGGCCTTCAACTACGACAAGGCGATCCATCCATTTCGTTCCATCGTATACGAAGGAAGGGGCTCAGAGAACACGAGCTCGCCAAAGACACCATGACAAATTACGGCGAGCGTAGTAAACGCGTATAGGAATATTTTCGTAGAAAAGGGCGACGTGACACGCGGTGGAAGTCGTGTACCGCCGCGTCGTCGCGGCGTACGCATCCTTCGTCGCGGTCGCGAGGCCGCGCTAGATTTCGCTCGACTTGGTGTATGCGTCTTCGCGTGGGACGGCAGTACATACACAACGTAACGGCGTACTCACGCCGTCGTGCCCACAACGCAACTTCGCTAAAAAGAAAGAGAAACATTGGTGAAATGAGAAAATTTGCGCGCGCGCCTAAAAGAAAATAGACAATCAGTGAAGACATGGAAAGGAAGCAAAGACGAGAATGTGCGCTAATGTAGTACAGCAGGCACGCATGCGATGCTTGAAAATCTTGAACGATCAACTTTATCCTAGTAGTCAGCAATTAAATCTGCACAGAAGTGATAATGAGAGTACAATGATATGACGGGATGCGTGCTGCTTGATTAATTACGCGGCGAAGCAATTGAAAGACAGAATGGTCGCTTGAGCCGTGGGAATCATGACCAATCTACTGTCGGCGATGAGCAAGAGGATGGAGGATGGGAGGGGGCGGGGAGATTCTCGTCAAAGGTGTCCATGATGACGATTAGGGAGGCCGAAAATGGATACAGAAGAAAAGAGGACGACGATGAATGCGGATGGAACAAGAAAAGTGGGTGACAGGACGCACTCACACAATTTTCCATTTATGAGCGGTGATTCAACCGAAGCGGACGAGTCACACACACACACACGATAAGTAACCACGCCGAAATGCAATCTGCACATAACTCCTACGGCTGAATAGGCAACACGAGGTGGGTGTAGGCGTAGAGGACGACAGCACTTCAATAGCACTCTCCTCCCCCCCCCCCCATGGAAGCGTCAAATGGGCAATCGTGCGAGGGTCTGTGGAGGGCGGTACACTGATAACGCCCTGCGACGCCACGAGTAACCTCAGCAATCGTGTTCAGCGGCGTAGACATTTAAAAGGCCGCCAGGGCACTCGTAGGCGTTATGATAGATATGACTTGTATCTGCCCGTGCTTTGCTGGAGCAGTTTTAATTTGAGCCTATTTAAACATGTTTTAAAATAGGCATGCCGCAGGTTAACGGCAGAGACATTGAATGTAGCGATACACAAATGCGGTACATAAAACGACGACCAAGAAACAGGGATCACTGTCAATGCTACCTTTAAAAGGCGAATTATTCCTAGCAAATAATGAGTTTAATAATGAGTGGGAGTCGATGATTTCATCTGCGCAACTGCAGGCCAACATCATGGAATACCTAATTGCTGTATTCCTCAAAGGGCATATTGTTACTTATCGCACTCGTCGTGAAAGAATTGTGCCCCAAAGGTCTATCTGGCAATAATAGATAGATCCTGCGAATAGAGAGAGAGAGAGAGGCGGTCACTATCAAATGAGAGGGAGGTGGGGGGAGGAGGGGAGAGAGAGAGACTGGAGGGAGAGTACCGGAGGGGCGTGTTCGCCCAGAGGGTTCTGTGAGAGAGTCGCATAAGAGGAGTTGGAGCAGAGAATGAGAGTGAGTTGTGGAAGAGGCCACACGCAGGAGCGTCCAGATAGTCAGAGTGGACGTTGAATCGAGGAGAAGGGTCAGTGAAGAAGTTAAACAAAGCAGGAAAGGGGAGAAGAAGGTAGGTCGAGAGCCTGAGGCAGCGAACGTCCCTCACTTTATGGTCTGCCATACAGGTACAAAAGGCATGCCCATTCACAAAATTGCAGCTCCCTTTAACAATTGTCAAAGACTCTGCGAATTAACCACACAACTACCCTTTCTACCAAGCGTACTGTATATGTACGCAATAAATATAACATAATGAGTAGATGCAACCACGAAACTTTTCACTAAAGTTAGGTGTGCGCTAATGCATATGAAAAATGCGTACTCGACTATACGCCGCGGAAAAAGATATGATCTTTAGCAGTGCAAATAGCGCTTTCTGTAACAAATGAGGAGAAAGAAGTCAGCGCACAGTTCATGGAACATCGACTGATTGAACAGGAATCATTTCAAGCACTTGGTAGAGGTAGCGTGCGCGGTCAGAAAGAAGGAAACGAGAACTAGGGTGGTTGGTGCTTCTCGAATCAAGATGAAAAACGTTCATATCTCGATAGAAAGGAGAACAGTTAACGCTTACGTCGATCTCTCTACCGGCGTTTGAAAACTACACACTACGTCGAACAAACAAGGGAAAAGTAATGTTGGAGAAGCGCAACCGATGGTCTCTATGGTATTTTCTCTCAAAGTCGAAGTACGTAATGCGAAGTGGAAAAAGGAAGAAGCTGCAAGCTGAAGGAGCATTGCTGAAACCGGTACGCGCAGAGACGGTAAGAGGTAACCACCCCACGGGGGAGGGGGGGCAGACACAAGTATGGAAGATTGGCTCCGCTGCACGTCATGCTCATTTTTTGAATAATGTAATGGAAAATCGCACAGATGTGACGATGAGGGATAAAGTGAGAGAAGGTAGAAAAAGAAACGAGGACGTCTTATAGTGATGATTACAATGACACCTTCATTCACTTTAACGACGATCTGCGCACCCCAAAAAAACGCGAATGCACACTCTCTTTAATGAAAATAACAACAAAAAAGCAATTTATAAAAAAAATCAATGTGGTGGTCGGTGTTAATTAACGTTCAACGGTAGGCGGAACATCCGGCATACCGATCGGCGTGACCGTGGATTTGCCGACCCGTGTACGGTATAGCGTATTTTGGTAATTTACCTAGCTATTATTATCGAATAATCGGCATATCGACGAGGGTAGTTGTCCATAAAGTACTTACAATTTCTTCTTGGCATACTAGCCTATGAAGCGCGCTTTACCAATGTACAAACGGCTATTTTGTAAGGCCAAATTGAAACTCCTTTATTTAGTCTCAAGAAATGTATACATATGCCATCCGGCGTGCTACGCCTTTTGAGTATTCTGGATTGCTGAACTTTAGCAGTGTTTTTGCCTAGCTTGCAACCCAATAAAGAGAAAATGGTTGAAATTCGTAGGATTTCAAAGGACTTGGTAAGGATTCTCTCCGTTGTAATACGTTACACCGAATAAAAAGAGGCCAATGCCGGCACATTCGTTGGCATTCCTGAAGTCCTTAGTGAATACATGGCATGACAACGAGGAGTGCGCGTCAGCTTTTCTATTGTCCCCGAAGGGAGCCATAAGTGGCGTGAAGGCGAGATTTTTGACATGACGACGATGAGTACGAAGCATTGGCGTGATGCATGCGTACGTACGACAAGCGAGACATGCGCCGTGCGTCGTGGGACGCACCCCTCCCTCGCCCCCCCCCCCCTCCGCCTCCCCACATAAGATGATATGCATCAAATGGGGGCGATTCTGCGTGTTGTTGCACGAAAAGAGGCCGCGAGTGAGTGGTCGGCTTGGCCGGAGAGGGGGGGGGGGGTGAGTAGTCGGACACATCTCTCAAGCATCCTCCCCTCCCTCACAATCTTACTCCTCCCCCGCGGGCAACAACAACTTCCGGGATGTGCTCTTTCTCTCATTTCTCAGTCATTTTCTATGTCAAATAAAAGCATTATTTCGTGCAAATATGGAACAATATTGCAATTAGGAAACAGTTGTTCATAAAGTGATCAGAAGGTGAAGAAATGTAAGTAACAGTGTTAAGCGAAAACAAGAGGTGTGGAAAGCAGCCGAAACGTTACGGGGTGACTATGTCGCGTGACGACGGGGGAGAAAGGCGAAAGAGTCGCTGGTTCACATTCGCGGGCATGAATGGAGAAATGAGGGTCAGTATGCGCGTGCCTGTAGAGAGAAAGGCTCGTACCTGCACAAGGTCACGCCGTGGGGACAAGATCATCCTCTTTCCTCTACACACACACACACACACGCGCGAGTTGTCATTTTCGAACTCGGTTTGAAAGCAGTTCGAATGTTATCAAAAAGTAGAGCAGGAGTACACAATTGCTTCAGGAATTTGTTCTCCGGCAGCATGTGAAAAATGTTGTGTGATCTCTTAGATGTTAACAAAAATGACTGCATCTTAATGTTTTACCTTTATTAAACTTACGAAGTTAAAATAATGAGATAATGACCAGTAAGAATTCCTGCAACCGTCAAGATGTGTGTACACGAGATCCTGAAGTTCATTCAATTCTTTGCTTAGATAAAACTTCAATTGGATAAGCGCTGTCCGCTGGCACGGTGATCTCAAATTTTAAATTTTAAATGAGCTATTTTTTATAGAAAATGTTTGCTAGGAATTTAAAATTGCAGATGGAAATTAGCTGTCGACAGGTATAATGTTGAAATTGCAAGTGCTTTTTTAAATATTCATAAGTAAAAGTTCTTCGATAATATTTTGAGGCTTTTATTTCTCATCTTGTGAAATTAGATTTTATAAAAGCCGTTTAAATAATAAAGCTATTTGTATATTTTTGGAACGCATTGCTCACTGACGTGACATGTCTACGCTCTCTTATACGCCTCTTATACGCTGAAAAAAGTCCACGGGCATCTTTATTGTATGTTTTCATGAATTAAAAAAGGAGCGCGAAAGCCATAAATTAATAAAGAAAAGCTTTTGAATACATTAAAACACGATATGTGGCATGTGGCCCTACATGTAATACATGGCATTTTCTGAAATTAATGTTTTTTGTATTAATTGTGATGAGGTTGTGGAAAAAACGACCACACTGAAACTGGAAGCAACGATGTGATGTCCCATGTTTAGCTAATTTTGTAGTAGTGTACTCTTCCAATATAATAAATGTACTTATTCACATTCCAAATGTACATTAGACCTCATTTCCTCACTGCTAGAGAGGGCCGTGCACCCTTGTAACATTAATAGAAATGTTTAACGTGGAGTACCGTAGATCATGGTGTCATTTCGTAAATAGCCCAATGAACCTTCGAACGCCGCAAGGAGGGAGAAAATTATTTGTGATTTAACTCTTTATTATGCAATGTTCTGCCATTGATTTTAATAATTTTTATTCTGATTGAGGGGCAATCCTTCGTAATATGAGCTGCCACTCGTCGTCGGCGGCCTTTTCATCGTCGGTACCACACAGGCATCCTTATGCAGCATTGGAGGGATTGTACAAGCTAACAAGGGACTTGGGGCAAGGTGGATACGGAAAGGTATTCATTTGCATCAATTCTTGAGCTCAAAATTTACCGATTACTTCGAAACTAATGGATTTACCTACTTAGTCATTGGCTTGTCTCTTTTGAGCTTTTTTTATAATGGTGTATGCAGGTCAAGGAGGCGATCCACCTACTGACAGGAGAAAAAGTTGCCATCAAGATTATTGACAAGAAAGCGATTGGGGTAAATTTTCCATATTGCATTTTCAAAAATTATTCTCTCTACCTCTGTTAACAGACAGCGGTTCATTAATAATACCTATTATAGTTTGTTTTGGTGATTATGTTGCTAATTTTTAATTATTTCAGGAAGATTTGCCTCGCATAGAGAAGGAATTGCATGCTTTACGTTCTCTTCAGCATCAAAATATCTGCCGACTCTATCAGAGTATCGAAACCAATGAGAAGTATTTCATTGTTATGGAGGTACTTTTCCTAATTTTTAAAGAATTATTATTTGATCTCGTAACTGCGCTGCTTAGCTCTTAATCAAATTCTTTGCGCATTCTTTGGAAAAAAATGTATTTCAGTATTGCGCCGGAGGTGAAATGTTCGACTATATAATAAAAAAGGATCGCTTGGCGGAGTCGGAGGCACGCCACTTTTTTCGGCAGATGGTACAGGCCATTATGTACGTGCACGACCGCGGCTTTGCTCACAGGGATTTAAAACCAGTATGTTCTGCATAATCTATCTTTACAATACAAGCTTGTCGTATCTTTTTTACTTGTTTGTTTTGCAGGAAAATCTCCTTCTCACCGAGGACCTTCATCTGAAGGTAGGTCTTATCATTTAAATTACAAAGTGCATGGTGCCTACTACTATTAATCGAACGCGTTTGATATACACGATATATGTACTCTCTGCTTACACAACTTTGGTTGTCTCTCGCCAAAAATTTGCATCTTATCCCAAGAGTGTTTACATCTTATCTCCAAGAGTCCTACCTGGAAAAACGTTCTGCACAATCTTGCATTACATTTATGAATAACTGGTAAAACTAATACCGGTAGGTTTTTTCCCAGCCAACCCTCTAAAAAACATTAACTTACTCTTAGGTCATCGACTTTGGACTGTGCTCGACAACGGAGCCAGGTGTACAACTGAGGACAGCGTGCGGTTCTCCAGCGTATGCTGCACCCGAGCTTATAGCGGTACTTTTTTTTAGTATACAATCCCTTTTATTTTATATACCACACATTAAATTGAATTCAGCGAATTTTACACAATGTTGCATTTTCATTATTTCGAACGTATGATGCAATCATGGGATTGAGTGATTTCTATCTCTCTGTGTGCGAAGTCGATTATTTGCAGTATCGGTGGTATGACGGTGGGCCCGCCGATGTGTGGTCCATGGGTGTCATTTTATATGCGCTCTTGTGTGGTCGACTTCCTTTCGAAGATCCCGAACCAATGGCTCTCTACCGCAAGATTGCCGTTTGTTTTTTTTGCTAAGGGTATATATACATATATGTTTCAGAATAATACAACAACAGATCGCAATATTTTTTTTATTTTTCTTGTAATTTCCCTGTTAAATAATGAATTTGAGATGGGAAAGTGGTCTTTCCCAGCGGACGTGGAGCTTTCTCAGTCCAGTAAGGAACTGCTAACTGCAATGCTCACGGTTTGGATATTGTTCTCATTTCGTTTTAAGCGATCTCGAATGCACAATTCAGAGAAATACTAAAATATTTTCTTATATCTTCTATATATCAGGTGGACCCGAAAAAACGTATTACGATGCAACAACTTCTTGTTCATCCTTGGACGAACAAAAATTACCAGTTGCAAATAAAGTGGAAGAGCATCTTTGACGTTCGTCTTTTTGCTTTTTTTCTCTAATTGTGTATTATCTGTATTATCTGTGTTTGTAGCGAAACTTTGTGGATAATGACGTCGCGACGGAATTAGCATACCACTGGCGCAGGCCGCGAGATGAAATGATCACACAGTTGAAGCAGTGGCGGTGCGTTGCTTGCAAATACTTTTCGTTGCACTTTACAAATGCGAATACGCAAAAGTAATTGGCAGTTTCGACTACCTCACCGCGACGTACTTCATTCTTCTTGCGAAGAAGATGCGCAAGCAGCACATACACCTCCCCGCTCCTCGTGCCAAGATCATCATTGATCGACTGCCACGAATGGGTACCATGGCTACTGATACCAATGTAAGCATGCAAATTACGAATGCGGGGAAGACATTGTCGCTGTTGCATGCAATCTTTTCACTTTAAGAGGGAAAGGCTGGCAAGAATGGGCACGGCTGTCGACCCGCACGTCAGTACGAGAATAACGAAAATAAATGCGGGAATGTATGACGAGTGCGTAATATGTGCACTTTGAAGAGAGACCTCTTCTCGGTCACCGTCATCAACTCGCCAACACTTCACCAGTCTCTCGAGCATGACCTCGACCAGTCGGGTGTCGACTACGACGATGACGACTCATCGTACGAGGAACCACGCTTAATTGAGGCATTTAACGTCCTCAATCTAGATCGCAGTCCTTCGGATTCGCTCGCCGTCGTCGGTAACAAAGTGAGTTTACCGACTACTTGAAATTCCACAGTTCCATTTGTTATAATAGAAATACGTCGACAATCGTCATGGCGGTGGAGATGTTAAGTATGAAAACTTGTCAACAATGTCGCCGTGTTTGAATACACCCATTGCTGGTACGCGGCGACGCGACATCAAGGTTTGGTGTCACAATTACCACAATGTCCTCGTTTCATGCTAAATGACTCTCCACTTTGCTATGTTGTGCAATCGTTGTCAGATGTGTTGGTCTTTTCCATTTCGTCTTCATACTTACTTCCGTATTATCAGAGTACATCGCGTCACGTCGATGAGAAGGAGAATCGCTGCATACCAATAATGGGCCGCGATGGAATGCGTGATCCGCCGTCTGCGCGCTCCAAAGGACCGCTTCGCGTAGCTGCGGGTGAGTTGATCACAAACACAATGATCTAAAGAAGTGGAGAAGTGTGTGACGAGGACTTTTAGATGATGAACGCCCGCGTTCTGTTTATTCGACCCCGCAACGTGTGCATGGCATGCCACGTACTTTCATCTCTCCAAATACCAGCCAGTTCGTTTTTCTTTCAAATCATTCCATTTTACATAATGAGAAGGGATGCACTACATAAGTCATTCTTTTCTCTTTCTATTTGTTAGGGATTTTTTAAACGCTGTTTGGTATTTCGTTACAGTTTTTCTTGCCGTTGAATCGGTGTTTTTAATGACATATTTTCGCGATTGTCGTTCACAAGGATATTTGTAAAAATAATGAAGTGCTTACAGCCGAGGCCATTCCGCGGATCGTTCCACGGCTGCTGACTCGGACGTTTCCCTCGGAGACACTTCCGCTGATCGAACCCCGCGTTCATCAACAAAATCACGCTTCCGAACACGCTTATTTGCGTCATTGGAACGCAAAGGCGAACGGGTATGGCCATTAAATTCAATTTAAAGCACTCCATCAAAACCTGCGCCGCCTCGCGACATTACATTGGACTGCAATTTGCTTATCACTCCCCCCCCCCTCTCGCTTCTAGTCTCACACTGACGCTTTTGAAGGTAATAAACTTGCTCACTCCGAAGAAGAAGAAAGGACGTGGAAAAGACGAACCGGAGATCGTTAAAAGCGAAAAGGTTTCTTTTTTAAGCTTTATATTGGTAAGTTTGAATGGTAACAAAATGTATCTTGCATTTGTAGGGCATGAGCAACCTTTCGATAACTGCATCGCGTGATGCCCATCACATTCGCGACGAACTCGAGAAAGTCTTCCGGCTACACAATATGAAATACGACGTCAATGGGTCAGCCATTTTACTCCATCTAACTATAAGTGATTTGGAAAGTGAAACGTTGACTGAATTTGCGTTTCGATGGAAGTCTTTCACTACCACGCACTTACTTTCGTGTTTTTTTTTTCAATTCATCCGGAAGTGATAACTTATTTGAAAAAGTAGGAATAGAAGATATTTCTTGCGCATTTGCAGATGGAAAATCAGTGGTAAACAAGAAGATTCGCTCGGTCATCATTTATGGGTGGAACTTGAAGTCGTGTTCGTCGAGTCAATTGGTTACGTGGGTGTACGTCGCAAGCGTCTCGAAGGTGACGCCTTCCTCTACAAGCGTGTCTGCGAGTCCATCTTAAAGATGGCCCAAATATAAAGTGGAAGGACTGCTCAAAGATCGAACCGAAACGTCTTCACAACCACATCGTGCCTGTGTATCGTTCGTTTACGTGTGCATACGGTTTGCCTAGGGAAGTAAGAATGAAATTCTCAAAAAAAATTGGTTGAGATTTTGCCGCCATTAAATAGCTGATAGAGTGAATGCGGAAAGCCACGACGTTTGTATCGGGAAAACTGTACTCTCGATATTCTAGTGGTCGTAGGAGCAAACGAGCAAATCCCATTTGTGTGAAGCAATAGCTGACCTGGGTAGAGAGTTAATTATGTGAGCACACATACACCGATTATACGGATACCTGTTGTTATTGGCTACAGTACTCATGTACCCATGTTTTCTTTAGTGTTTTTATATACGCCTAATTTCTTTTGTATGCTGCATTATTTGTTGTATTTTCCTTTCTAAAATCATTTGGGTCATTGTAAGCATGGACATTGTCAGATGCTCTCTTTTACCCGATTGTTGACAGCTCCAGCAGTTGCGCTGCCATAATAGCTCACATCTACACCACTTTATTCTCACTAATTCCAGTTTTCCGTGAAATCAGAGCAATTTGCTTCACTCTTCGAATCATCTGTTCTCGCTCCCCTATTTTGTTGTAAATTTCGCTTATACTTTTGCTGATGGACATTTTAGACCAGAAATTTCGTTACAGTACGTTTTACACTGGTGGTTTTTTGGCAAGCAATCCTCCTCCCCATTACTCCAGGCATAACTAAAATGATCTTAACTACTTACGTCTCTAAATGTTCTTCAATTTCCATTTTTGATTAACATCCCATTTTGAAAATGGCTTCATTAGATGACTTGATCACTTTTGATTCTTGTACTTTGCATAAAATTACTTTACCTTCACAATCGGTCTTTGAACCCAACTTATGAGGCTTTTTTCAGGAAAATGGGAATCATGGGAAGAAGTTCCATGGAATGGGTTAGGAACAAAGGAACATTAGAAGACCACGTCTTGCACATGAGCTAGCAAGGAGGAAGTTGAGGCTTTAAGCTTAATTTTTCGCATTAATGAATACGTTAGGAATATTCGAATATCAATTGGATGCTTGTACACTTTTTAAAGTATTTATTTCAAATAAAGCCTCGCAAGTCGCGACACCAGAATCATGCATAGCATTACTTTTTTATGGTGCCTGGCACAAGATGGGGTCAATGCCACACAGCAAGAAATCAGCTAGCCAAGGATGTCCAGTGGCAATGCCGCGCTCTTATCACGATGACCTCTCGGGGAACGCGAGAGCCTCGCGCCCATATAAGGCAGCAATTTGTGTTGTCTCTGCCACTCTTCATTCCTTTCTCTTAGACTGCCAGCCGACCCTGTAGTCATGTTCATCGTCGTACTCTTTGTCACGGCTTCGCTGTGCTATTCCAATCCGCTCGCGGTCGAGTCGAATCCGCTTGCGGAAGAGACGAATCCGCTTGCGGAAGAGTCGAGTACGATCGCGGTCGTATCGACAGAGGAGGACCATGAAATTCCCAACGAAGTCTTGAAATTCTACTACGATGCCATATCGGTAAGGCTTCGGATTCGAGTACCTAATGTTTCATCTTTTTCTTAATTTTCAGAAATCGGCAGAGAATTGGTTTCCGAAGGAGAACGTAAATGTAACCGCCGCCCCTGAATTGGTAGGCCCATTGCTGTCTAATTGTCGGGCATTTCCTAGCACTTTGCTTTTCAGTGCCTCCTGTCTTTTCTGATTACATTTCTGCTGCTTTAATGTACATTTTCAAACGCCGACGTTGCCAATCGGACACGTCCACATATTTTCTATTTAAAAAATTAAACATTTAAGACTGATCCTATGGATCGTATTACTGAAGCAATCGCCACGCTGCAGCGTGTTATGAAGAAGGTAGCTCCCTGAATCTTCACTGTTTTCATATTTTCAACTTCATGTTATATCTGTTCAGATGGAATTTGTCCAAACTGAATTGAACACGAAGCAGCGTATGCTCCGTAAATTTGTAAGTGGATTTCGTTTTCTCCTTTACCAGGTCTTACCGCATACTGGAAGGCAAATCCAGACTTTTAGTTGTTTGCAGTTCGCTTCGACGACTACGGAAGCAGCAACGACCAAATCGCCGAGTGTGTTCAAAAAGTTCCTCAGCGAAACGATTTTCAGGAAACTCTTTGAGTAGGTATGGATAGCATCTCTAGCGTTGGCTACAGTATCCACAATGTTGTTTGTCCCAGACTAACAGTACTGACTTTTAAATACTCTGCACTAAGTTACCGTCATTAAAATTACGGCCTTGATTAATTTTCCAAATGCATTATTTTTCTCAGCCTAGACTGACAATCTTAGCTCACAATCTATTAATTTGCCGAAAATTCGATATCATACAATGCCCATGATCTTTGGTTTTGTATTTTTGACGTTGTTGTTCTGTTGAGTTGGTTCTCTCAGATCATACCTCCTTTCACTTCCATAGCCTCTCAGCATTATGCCATGTTTGATCTTTCAAAGTACACATCGTTTTGTTGGAATTGGTCTCTGATAAAAAGTCTGACTTGCACACTGATTTTGGAAAGGAGTACGTTGGTGCATTTGGCGAGCTGTAATACCTAAAAAGGAGTGTGCGGTGTAAAGGAAGTTCTGCGGTTTTGACCGATGGGAGTACAAGGTGGGCTATGGAGAAGGTGCAATGTCACGCTGCAAAAATGAAATTACGTTTAATTCCCATCCTACAGAATCACCCTACATCAGAATTTATTTGATTTTAACTCACAGCTTTCTAAATGGTTGGCTAGAAATTTTTCGAATACGATAACAAGTAAATGTTGCAACACATTCAAAACTTTTTCTGCGAGGGAGGCAGGAAATAAAATGAGAATATGAATACAACTAAGCATTATCATATCTAACAGTTCTCTGTTTTCATTTTTCAATGCGGCCTTTTCATTTTGGGATAAAATGCTTCGAACGCTCTGAAAAAAGTTGACGCTCGGACGCAGGTAGTCCGCATTTAAATTATCTTTTTCTCCACAAAGAAAAGCTTTATGAGATTTGAGATTGCGATGGATCGAAAAGAAGCGCACGTCTTTTCCTCCAAGTACCCTCAGACTGCATGTTCAAAAGAATTCGGGTGGGGAAGAACGAAGGAAATTAATTTATCACACGTGATAAATCCTAGAAAATTCTCCAAGCACTGCGCATGTGCCGTTTTGCCATGCGTTACAGTACTATCATGCTAAAAGATCCACGTTGGTTTCCACAAGGCAGATAACTCCAAGGAAGTTATTCGCCTTCCAATGGCCTTCAAGTAGTAGTCCTGGTTGATGTTGACTTCAGATAAAACAAACACCGTATTGCCTGCCGGACTCGCTCGTGTGTGCCCAAACCATAATTTGGGCATTATGATTGACGACTTTTCCGTTATCATTAGCATCTTCATACGTTTTGGCGAGCACACGAAGATTTTGAGCGTTGAAAGATTTTGTAAGTGGGTTAGGCATGTCCTAGATTATTTTGAAAGTGCATAAAAGTATGCAAAAAATTTGAAAAAGCAAAAATAATAAAAGAAATCGGAAGTCAAAATATATTTTTTGAAAAAATAAATTTTATTGTCCTATTCGAACCATAGATATTCATCATGCATTTTAAAGGTTATTACTTACCAATAAATATTTTTAAAGTTACTTTGCTTGGAATTATTTTTTTAAAGTTATGCCGAAAAAACACTATGTGAACAAGCTTTTGCACGGTACTGTACGCACAGAAAAACACACCCCCCCCCTTTCCCATCTGTACATAATACTAACCCCCGCGTACGGCACCTATTATTATTTCCTTCCGTTCATTTAAGTGCAGTCGTACAGTGATCTTCTTCTGGCGTCCCATCGTCAACTCGCCCTCACTCTCTTCCCTCTCCGGCTGTACAGTATGTTCTCTATTTTAATAAATATTTTGCTGTTGACCCCACACGTTCTGTCCTTTCTTTCATTTTTAGAAATATTTTAACCTTAAAATGCAATTTCTACTCATTTCTTACTAAATACTGTTTTTGAAAGAAAATCATTTGGTGGCTGCCAGACCTCCGTGGTATGCCCTTGTGCGACGAGCCCACTTTCTTGATAGTCTGATAATCCCCTACCGTAATTGCACGTCGCGGTAATGTTGGGGAGCTGACACGGTACATATAGCGACGATACGATGTGAAAGGGGGCAATTGTGTCTCAGCCACAATAACCACGATCGTTACTGTCTACTCCAATGTGTATAATTGATCGTCTTGTGGCCATAAAACGTGCACTCCATACCTTATGGTCCAACGGGAACACTAACATAGCGTGTCAACATTGCAGTGGCTACGCATCGAATGTTATGGGATTACCCGAATCGTGCATTGCCGCAAAAGGAATGTCTTCATTACGATAATAACGACAGGCAGCAACCCACGGGGCTCTCTGCAAACCAAGTAATTCGAGCTCATCTTCGCCATTTCGTCTTTATTTCTCTTTTGGGATTTTCAGCAGAATAACGCCACTTGAACATTCCAATCACCTCGTCATCTTTGGTGTAAAAAATACACGATTTATGTTCAGCGTGGTCGCAAGGCTAGTTGAACCTTTATTTATTTACCCTCAAAATATGGAATTTTTAAGGTCACGTGGTATACTAGCAAATTGCTGTTTTATTTCATTAAAAACAACAAAAAATTATACATACAAGCATGAATGACAAACGCTGAATTTGCCGCCAACTTTCATTACTGGTCGTTTCCTACGCAGGCGTACTCTCTCAACGCACGCAGACCGCTCTGTCTGTATTGATCGTCGTCTCTCCATCCCGTGTGAGCACTGCACTACTTTTCCGCTTGCCTCTCAACTGCGCCGATGTTTATTGGCGTCTTCCTAACAACATGCTCAAAATTGCCGTTCCACTGTTATAACAACCTTTTTCGTCGTACAAAAGTTTATTTTTTTTAGCGCAAATTAGAATGTATTAAATTCAAGTCTTCTGTGTTACTCCTAAATCCCTCAGCAAGGTTCTTCGTTAAGAAAAAAAGAAGACTTGCACACTCCGTAAGCTCTTTTCCTTTCTTTAAAGAAAGTCGCTTGTTCAACGTGGTTAAGCGAGTACCGTTGTCTTGCGATTTTTATCAAAGGCTATGTCAATGGAAGACGATGAGGCAGCAATTTCCTCAGGTAAGCGCTAATGGTCAATTTTCAGCCTCTGCCCTCCAGGCTTATTTCGTGGACATTTCTTCGCTCTTTTAATAAAAAAAGAATGCTAAATTAATCCATACTGCCAGTACTGATGAGTTTTTTTCCAGCAATGGACACCGGTGGTGATGCGTCGGGAAGCGACAGCGAGGGTGAAGGAAGAGACAAAGAACTCACACTAACGGAGTATGATCGCGTCAGTTCCTTTTGGTTGTGTAACTTTTTTTAAAACTATGCTTAGATATAACTCAATTTCTGTATTTAATTTTATATAAAACAAAGTGAACGATCATCATTATTTAGTAATCATATTTATTACGGCAATAAGACTTAAGCTTATATATCGAAACTATACCAATTTTGTGGGAGATATAGTTTTCTGTCAGTAACATTCACACACTGGTACACTCCTTTCAGAAACGAAGTCGATGTCCTCCGCTTGATTCGACGGAAATTCATATGACAGCACGTACGCTGGCAACAGAATTGACGTGCCCCATTTGCCTTGACCTTCTTACCAACACCATGACCACCAAGGCAAGCAATATTTGCATTTTATTTACTTAAAATAGATAGTAAGGAGTGCTCTATGCGATATTGGTAAAATAAATTTACGAGATTGATGAAAACAAATATCTTTTTAAATCATCTTGCTATCAATAGCCGATTGTATATTGGAGTTTTCATATTCCTACCTAAGCTTTACTATTAAGTTGTGGAAAAGAACCCGACTCGGCAATCTCGAATCTTTTCTGTTTCTCTCACAAATTATATCATATGTTGTTTCGGCTCTCGGCCTTTATTAACCATAATTATAAAAAGCGATGATCTCGCACATGCTTTCAGGAGTGCCTTCATCGTTTTTGCAACGACTGCATTACCATGGCCTTGCAGCGCGGTAATAAAGAATGTCCGACATGCAGGCAAGTTAAATCGAAAATAAAAACTTTTTTGACCAAAAAATATATTATCGAGTTACCACCGGAGTGGACAATCGTTCTGTTTAGAAAAAAATGTGTTTCTAAGCGCAGTCTCCGTCCTGATCCTAACTTTGATGAGCTCATTCGAAAGGTAAAAGTTATCTGATTGTGTTGCTGTTGTCCCGTATACACATCGTCGCGTTTACAGATTTGGCCAGACCGTCATAAATACGACGAATTGGTGAGGTGTGCAGATCAAGAGCCTGATGACTATGTTGATATTCCAGCTATGAACGATCCGGCAATGTTCATGCAGGGTATGCTTTTCGTATTTTTTAAAATTTATCTACGTCTGATCTGGACACGGTATTTGAGAATAGAAGAGAGGATACATATGGAATATGTTCATTGTCCTATAGCAATTGCTGTTGCAGGAAAGAATGGTGCCCCATGTTCATCTCTCGCCGACGCGGACGTTCCAACACCGCCTGCTCTTCTCGACTCACGAAGTTGTTCCCATTTTGTTTTACCTATGATGCATTTAAAGATGTTGCTTCTGAGCCATCGTAGGAGACATGGTCAAAGTAGGCATGTCGGAAAATACACATATTAGTGCAAGCTGTTTTTAAAATTATATAGCTGGAAGATTATTTATATTCTAGGGGGAGTTATTCTAGGGACAACATCACCTATGGAGGAGGATCGTGACGACGTGTGCTGTGGCCGCACAACTCCGCCGTGGTTTCCGTTTGGTGATATCGTTGAAGAGGTGCAATCGTTATACCCCAAAGAAGCAGTCCTTCCCACATATTTAAGCCTTTCAATAATGTATAAGCACATGTTTTTTTAATAATGTATAAGCATAGCTCCTAATTCTGAGCCTATACTATCTTAAGATAACGTCTAATGTTCAAGGAGCTCGACGAGACAGAGAAGCGGATGCTCAAGGAAGCACGCGAGGCGTATGATCTCCTCAAAATACGTTCGTATTTTCTTATTTCAAAAGTTTCTTCTTTTAGGCTTTTTGTGAAGATTTGTTTCTAACAACTATGTTTAAAATGTTGTTCGATAGCAAAAAAAACTATGAATTTGCAAAGAGCGTCATAGCCACAATGATGTTCTTTGAAATGTCGTGAAATGACAGAACGAGCATCGCGAGCCGACTCCGCAGACTCGCTCGATGACTTCTGTTCAGCGTCGTCGTCGGACACAAAGTCAAAGGTACGATTATTATGTAGTTGCCTTTTTTTTAGGGTGTTTAGTCATATTAAGTTCTCGATATTTTTGGATCATCTTGATTTTTTCGAAGCACTCGTTTAGGGTGACTCTTCTCGAGAAGTTAGCGGCAGTCCCGTGGCAGTGGAACCGGCATCTGAGAGCGAGGTTGGTTCCTTATTGATTGGCGACGTGACAATTTCCTTAGGTTTATATCACAGATCGACAGGCCGACAGCACAAGTGAAGCAAGAGGTCGAAGTAGACAATGTAAAACATGAAGG